>SNQJ01S0012084.1:217691-228268 GCA_010110895.2 Picea sitchensis | reverse complement strand
GATACCATATGTTAAGAACCAAATATCAATATAGCATAGAAAAACCTCAGAAAAAGTACTCAATGCCTTGAAAAAGAGATAATTTCAGATAATAAGCCTCTTCGAAGGGGCAACCTCCTTTTACCCCACTTAAATGTTCAAGTAGAAGATGATTCAAAATGAAAATGTCTCCTTGGTATATATAGGAGACTAGGAGGTATAATTGAAACTAATGGCCTAAAGCCAACATAAAATAAAACAACATTACTAATATAATATGCCCCAATTAAGGGGTAATGAGACAATATTAGGGCTTAATAAAGGTTGTGTGTTTTCCGACCCTTATTTGACCCATGGCACCTAAAGAATAACCCCTGCAAGTAAACTATGTGGTACCTAAGTCAAGAAACTAAGCAACCACCATATAACTGATGCACATGAGAACATTCATAAGTCAGGTCCACCGTATGGGCAGGGTAATAAATCCTGAAACCTTGAAAGCACCATCTCTCACAGAGGTAAGGGTACTAACAAGATCCCCATAAATATATCTAACGCTAAGAATGTATTTATGAGATATCCCTTCAACCAACCTCACACGACCTCATGCTTCAATCCAATGTAAGAGGAGCCTCCTGATATTACTGATTATATAATGGATTTCTCCACTCCCTTAGTCAGACACATATGTTGATTTAATAGCCTTGGAGAAGTTTACTCACAAAATCCTATTCCAAGGCTCTAAATCCTAAGCTAGTTTGTGCACCCTAGAAAAATGAAATCGTTGCTAATCAATTTTAAAGTATAGAATTACTTTTAGTGGCCTTTATTAGTAAAAAAAGGTGAGGTCTTGAAACTAGTGATGCTATGACTCAACAAGTAAAATAAATGAATATGAATACAATGCAAAGTCCTAACTTCAATTCCTAATAAATGATATGATTTTAAAAATGTAATTCTCAATTTAGTTTTGCAATTCCAAATAAAAATCAATCTTTCTTTACATGCACTAAGATCAATGATAAGGACTCAAAAGATCAAATCCCAACAATGTAAAATGCGTAATATTTTTGTATTTTCAATATAAAAGAATGAAAATACAAGGACTGAACAACAACTTGATATAAAAATATAATGTATATAAACAGCGACAAACCAAGTAGGATATCAAGGAGAAAACACCCAACCCAAGATGCAAGGAAAATCAAATGAAAAGGATGATGAGAAAGGCACCACCCAAAAATTCAACCAAATAAAGGTTTCCTGTCATTCCACAGACACTTAGCAGTCATAACAAAGACCCAAGAAGACTAAAAAACCCTAAAAACCTACCCAACAACCATCAAAACCAGAAGCCAAGAAACAAAGGATGATGTACATGACTGTTCATGGGAAAAGCGCATATATATTCCTCTTGTAGAAGGATAGAATGTGTATGTACGCAAATTTCAGGTAAAAACCCATGTATATGTGTTAAAACATAGCCAAGCTAAGGAGAAGTCTAAGAAGCTTAGACTCAGAATGAACAGAGGCTGTCAAGTAGTCATATGACAAGAAACTCAATGTAAACGAGAGAAATCTAAGGAGAAAAACACTCCAAACCTTGAAAAAGAAGATTTTATCCCTAGTATGGTCGCCAATCTTGTTACGAGGAAAATCTCTCTATGGTTAGGGGTAAATAACAACAGACAGAAATGACTACAAAAATCAACTCTAATATCATGTATGTTATATAAAAAAATATTCTAGAAAAATAAGATAAAAGGCCTACCTCATCTAGACATTCGATGAAGTCCATCGTTGAGCACTTGACTCAAAGAAATACACCTGCAGCTTGCCTCAACAACCAAGAAACTCAAGCATATGGTGATAATAAATAATATTAGCACATTCAATAGCACAATCCATGAACATTCATAACAAATATTCCCATGGAATAACAATTCAAATATTTTCAAGATATTAGTTGGATGAGAAAAGAGTGTTTCTATTAAAATGTAATCAGCAGAAGTGAATGAATTACAAAATTTCATGTCGACACAGTTCGGAACCGAGAAACTAAGTCCCTTCCAGCTGGGCCTCCACCACTTCAATCCTCCACCAAAGGAAAGATCATATAAGAGAGACAATGAGGTTCTCAATCAAGTATGGAAGAGCTTGGGGGTTGAACAAAGTGTTCAGACTTAAAAGGACAAAGGGATGCAAATTTAATATGAAGTGAATAATTTCTCTGGAGCAACTTTGCTCTGAAAGTTGAATTCTTATCCTCTTTCCATAGCTCAGATTTGGCCCATTTGTAGCCTTCAAAGGAACTGAAGGGTCGATTCAGAACGTTTCCAATATATGGAAGTTCAAGGATCATGGATCTCATGATGTGATATGGAAACCTGACACTATTTTTTAATTTTGGGCACAAATCCCGATGTACACGGGTTGTAGTGGTGCAACCTGCGTATACACTTGTTGTACAATAGGTATGGCGCATATATGTGGAAAAATAATGTTTTTAGCTCTACGATTTGAAAAAAGGGACTTCAAGTCTGCATAGGGAAATGAAAAAAGGCCTTATGTGCAAGTTTTCATACAGTGAGACAAATCTTGTGATAATAAGAGACCTGTAGAAAATCCATCCATGGAATGGGAGATGAGGCAAGCTCGTACGAGAATGGATTCCATGGAGATACCACAGAGGAGAGCACTTGATGTTGGTGACATCAGTGAGACCGAGAGTGAAGAAATGGAAGTAGAAGGAGCTGCAAGAGAAGAAGTTGCAGAGGAACGCTTCTTGAGAGTTATTGTAAAAATGGGGGCCAGAGAGAAAATAGAAGTCTCAATGTATGAAGGAAAATTGGATGTTGAGGAGTTGTTGGATTGGGTAATTTCTTTGGACAAGTACTTCGATTATGATGAGATCGATGATGAAAATAAGTTGAAGCATGATGTTACCAGACTGAAGGGACATGTAGCCCTATGGTGGGATGAACTACAAGCCGAAATAAATGTCAGTGTTTCATGGAAACCTGCCCAAGAGACCTAGCTAAAGCATACACAAACAAAGATTATCAAGAAAAGGAAGAGAGATACAATATGAAGAATGAGAATAAATGTATATTATGATCTATTCAATGAGTGAGTGATGTTCACTCATATAGGAAATGACATCCTATAATTAAGAAAAGCGAAGAAGCAGTGAGCTATAGTGATATTTTCTTAGGAATGCATGCATAATAGTGATGGTCTAAAATTAGAAAGTCTAAAATAGAACTAGCCAGTTAACTCCCAATGAAATAGTGTGTCGAAAAGAGAAATTTCTCCAACACCCCCACTGGACATCACTATGGAGTAAAAAATGAGTCACGTCTACTAGGCCATATTATGTACTCATGTATAATGAAACTAATGAACACTAAATACAAATGAGGAAATAGGGAAAACCACGTGGGAACAAAATCCTTCCTCAAAAGATAGTGCATCAAAAGAAGAAAAGGAAGTTGTTGGGAAATTGTGTTCTTCACTGCACGATGATCCCGCAAAGTCTAAAAATTCTTCTCAGTGAACATCTTGGTGAATATGTCGGTAGTCTATTTAGAGGAAGGATAGAACTGCAAATCAATGATCCCGTCATGTACTAAATCTCTGATGAACTGCATGTGGACCTCAATGTGTTTGGTTTGTTGTCATTGTACTAGATCTCTGCAAAATATCAGTGTAATTTTATTGTCACACCATATGATATTCATAAAGTGAAACTGGATACCAATATCGGTAAGGAAGTGTTGAAGCCAATGTGTTTGAATGACACAATTGAATACTCCTCTATACTCGGCCTCTTTTGAAGATAAAACAATGGTTGATTGCTTTTTACTTGACCAACAAATTGGACCTAATCCCAACCTAAGAGTGTACCTAGACGTGGAATTGCAATATGTGCTATCACCATCCCAATATGAATCTGTGAAGCCTATGAGATCTAATTCACAACCAACTTCATAGTGAATCCCATAGATCATGGTTCCCTAAACAAATATGAGGATGCACTTGGAATCCTTCAAGTGTAAATCATGGGGTTCCTGCATGTATCTGGAAACTACTCCTATTGCATATGATATATCTAGATGAGTGTGTGTGAGGTACATAACATTCCCCACCAACTATCGATACAAAGTAATTTCCACTAATGGTGTATCCCCTCCATCCTCAAGTCTGATCCCAGATAAGAAGGGTGTAGGTGTAGACTTATAGTATGTCATGTGGAATATATCTGTAAGATCCTTGACATACTTATTCTGAGAAAGTTTGATTCCAGAATTATCCTCACTAATCTCAAGACCAAGAAATAAGTGTAGTGGAGACATGTCCATCACAGATAACCTGTCATGAAAAATACCTTTGACCAAAGAAATGGCTGAAGAAGAACTACCAATGATGAAAAGATCATCAACATAGAGTACTAAAATCATCATAGAGTTAGTAGTCCTCAACATATAAACATTGGAATCTGATTTACATCTAACAAAATAATGTGAAAGAAAGTAAGAATCCATCTTTTCATACCATGCTCTAGGTGCCTGCTTGAGGCCATAGAGAGACTTATTCATTCTGCATACTAAAGATGAGTCATGAACGAACCCCTACATTTGATCCATGTATATCTCCTTTGAAAGGTCACCATGAAGAGAATCATTCTTCACATCCATCTGGTGAACTTTCCATCCTTTGGTTGACGCAATGGCTAGAGCCAATCAAATGGAGTCCATATTTTCTACAGGAGCAAAGGTCTCATCATAATCTATCCCATGAATCTATTTAAACCCTTTTGAAACTAATTTGGCCTTATACCTGCTCACCTGGCCATTTATTCTCTCTTGGTCCTATAGACCCATTTGCATCAGACAAGTTTCCTCCCTGGTGGAAGTGGAACCAGATCCCAAGTCTGATTCTCTAGGAGAGATCCATCCTCCTCATGCATGGATGTTTCCCATAGTCGATTTCCAACAACATCCCTGTAGGTATATGGATCATAATATTGAACCATATATCAATGCATGGGCATCGTTGGTTCAAAAGATGAAAGTACATGAGAAGGATCCACATGCTGAGATCGATTCCTCCTCGAATCCAATGGATCCCCTGCAAGGTTTCCTGCTGCCTAAAGTGCGGACTGTGCCCACTTGGGAATATGTTGAAGCTCTGATGCTGGATCCTCATTTGGATGTACTACCTACTCATATGCATGTACAAAATCCTCTGAATCTATGTCTGAATATGTAGCATCTGAGTGTGTGGAATCACCATCTCTAATTTCTGGAACTGATCGAAGCACAAGAGTCTTTGCATGTTGCACTGGAGGTGCATGGAAGGGACTCTCCTAAAAATAAACACTGTGCTCAATGATGGGATGGTCTGTAAAGGAATAAATCAATCTTTAACCATTCACACCATATGGATATCCCACAAAGATTCAAGGTGTGTTATGTGTATCTAAGGATTTCCTCTGTTTAGAAGGAATATGGGCCCATGCTCTAGATTGAAAGATGCAGAAGTGGGTGGCATCTGGTTTGTCACCTGTCCAAGCCTCAAATGTGTCATATCCTCAATAGATCTGTGAGTTTCTCTATTCTGTATGTAAGAAGCATAGTTAAGTGCCTCAGCCCAAAGCTTGGAAGGAAGTGATCTTTCATGCAACATGCAACTGGTCATCTCCTTGAGAGACATGTTCTTCCTTTCAACAACTCCATTCTATTGTGGAGTGTATGCAAATGTGTGTTGCAAATGGATACCAACTTCACGACAATTATTATGAACATCTTTGTTGATATACTCCCCCCCATTGTCTATACAGAGGATCTTGATTTTCTTCCCATTTTGTGTCTCTACTAGAGCTTTGAAGTCTTTGAGATGCTAAAAAACTTCATACTTTTGTTTGAAAAAATAAACCCAAGTATAGCATGAGTAATCATCAATAAATGTAAGAACATACCTTTCTTTGTTGATGGACAGATGTGGAAATGGACTGATGATATCACTATGAACAAGATCCAAGGAAGAGGAGGCTATCCTTTCCTTCCCCTTTTCAAACTTCTCTTCAAGATTCTTTCCAAGAATGCATCCTTCTCAAACCCCTTCAGAAAATTGAATGTCTGGTAAGCCTTTAAACATTCCTTGCTTGGAAATTTGCTACATGTACCTAAAGTTTAAATGACCAAATATCTCATGTCACACTCTACTATTATCATTAGCATGTGTAAGTAGAAAAGAGGAATCATAGTCAATAAACTTAGTGAAATTATACAACCTTGATTTGTGATCTACCTCACCAACTGAAATAATGGAACTATCATGCATGTCAAGTACAATAACTAAATCTGATGTAAATTCAACCCTTTTACCTATTTGAGTGATATGATAAACCAAGAGAAGATTTATAGAAATATTTGGAACATGTAAAACATTCTCAAAACTTCCATTAGAGAGTTCCACTCTTCCCTCTCCTGCAACTGCTATTGGAGTATCATCCCCCATGAGAATAGGAGGTCCAAATCATGAACTCAAAGAAGTAAAAACTTCCTCTTTAGCTACCATATGATGTGATGTGCTAGAATATATAATCGATGAATCAGATGAGGAATTAATTTCAACCAAAGCATGATTATTACCTTTCTTAGGCACATGGTCAGTTTCCTTCTTCTTCTTGGCTCCTTTAGGAATGAAGTCTCCAAGGTTATTCTTCTGAAGTACCTGTGTCATAAGATTGATCTGCTTCTTCATGATTCGGTTTATTGCAATATGTGAATTTGTTTCCCTTCCTTTTATTCTCTTTGGAATTTTAAGAATCTTTGGAACCTAAAGAATCCTTGAAGGGTTTGGAATATCCCTCCTTCTTTAACTCTGTATGTAATAGCTCCTTTCAATTCTTCTTCGATTTCTGATTGGATGACCCTTTTCCATCATGAATGGAGAGTGCATGTGATTTGGGATATTTCATGAGGCCCATGTGTATGCATTTTTTATTCTCTTGTGTGAGAGACTCAATGAACTAATCCATCATAGGCATTTTCCAATTTTCTCCCAAAAGACATCTGCCAGAATGGAAAATGGAGGCATATACAATGTATTCTGGTCCTAGATTGGAAAAAATTGTTAGAATAAGTTGTTTATCTTGTGTAGACTTGCCAATACCACATTCAACCAAGATCAATATCAAAGATTTAAATTTAGTAAAGAAATCCTATATATTATCAAAACTTTTAGGGTTTAAGGTATTCAACTCTACCTCAAGCATATGACCTCGCATCTCATCTTGCTTTCCAAAGAGTCCTTCTAAGTTGGTCCAGATATAGTTTGGAGTCTTTCATGTGGCAACATGAAACCATAAATCAGTGGATATTAACTCAAGAATTAGTCTCATGGCCTCATCCTTACGGTTCACCCATCTGGTCTTCTCAAGCGGTAATGTAGATTATGTTTATGTCGCCATCGTCAACTTATACAGTCCTTTACTTTTGATTTGGAATGCAACCTTTGAATTCCATTAAAAATAGTTGTATGGTGTGAGTATTATCACCATACTTGATTGAATAATTTGCATCATCTCCATCCCTTCTATTGATTTTGAAAAGATCCTGAAAACCCAGATCGTGGATTCCAAGATATGACAGACAGTTCTATGGTAGCTATAGATATGATAAAACAACTATATCTCCTAAAATATGATGTGGGTTTTGGATATTTTTGGTGTGCATGAGCATCCCTATGTTATATGTCTCTGGTCAAAATTTCATCCCGACTTAGATCATGTATTTTGAGATATGTCTATTTTACTGCAGAAAACCAATTTTCTAGAGGGCAGACTGAATCGTCGCACCCTAAATAAGGATAAAGTATGACTATGCTGAATAATCACACCCTAGAGAAGGATAAAGTACGATGATTGTGAAAAATTGAATCTTCACACCCTAGTGAAGAGTACAGTGCGACAATGTCTCACCTTGGCTGTATATAGTCCGCGATGATAGACCATCACACCACAACAATGGATAGACTGCATCGATTCCAATTGTCGCACCTTTCCATAGGGATAGGCTATGAAAATGGAGGAAACTAATTTTATTCAATAATTAAATCATCTTTCGATCTTCTCTAGCTTGTCTGGGTTGCTCCAAGTATCTCGGCTCTGATACCATGTAAGTGTTTCATGGAAACCTGCACAGGAGACCTAGCTAAGGCATACACAGCCAAATCTTATCAAGAAAAGGAAGAGGGATACAATATGAAGAATGAGAATCAATGTATATTATGATCTTTTCAATGATTGAGTGATTCTCATTGATATAGGCAATGCCATCCTATAATTAATAAAATTGAAGAAGCAATGTGCTACAGTGATATTTTCTTAGGAATGTATGCATAATAATGATGGTATAAAATTAGAAAGTCTAAAATAGAACTAGTTAGTTAACTCCCACTGAACTAGTGTTCCAAAAATAGAAATTTATCCAACAAGAATATGCAAAGGTAATTCCAAAATCAAAAGTTGGGATAGGATGGTAGCTAAGTTAAAAGATAAATTCATACCCAAGGATTACCATATAAATATGTTTAGGAATTTGAAAAACTTGAGACAAAAGGGATTGTCAGTGAAGGAGTACACTAAAGAATTTTACAAGATGAACATCAGAGCAAGACATCGAGAGAACGATGAAGAAACATTTTCTGGTTATATTAATGGACCAAGATATGAAATCCAGGATGAAATAAACATGATGATGATGAGAACGGTGGAAGATTCTTATTAGATGGAACTGAAAGTAGAGGAAAATTTGGCAAGGAAGCAAAGCCAATGAAATAAAGGAAATAGTCCAAAAAGAGGTAGAGGAACTGTCTGAGAGAAATTTCAGAAACCTAGAACTGAGGCTGGGAAGTATCACTGTCAAAGTGAAAGAGGAGGAAGTTTCTGAGGGGGACAATATGGTGGAATAAACTATTTTTCTTGGGGAAGAGGAAGAGGCAGAGGTGGAGAAGTGAAATGATATTCCAATGGAAAGACATGGCATATGTCTCAGGAATGTCCTGAGACAAAGAAAGAAGGAGGTGGAGAAGATCACATTTCCGAAGCTCAAAAGAGGACTGTGGAGGCAGAAGCAACATAAGATGGGAAATCCATCATGATGAGGAAGGTTCTCTTAAAACCATAGAAAGAGGTGGAAGAGCCAGTTCAAAGAAACAAATTGTTCAAGAATGCTTGCAAGACCAATTACAGGGTATACAAATAATTATAGATAGTGGGAGCATTGATAATCTAGTATCCATGGAAATGGTGGAAAAGATGGAGCCGGAGACAACTGCACATTTGAACCTATACAAGATATCATGGCTGAAGAAGGGACACCAATTCATGGTAAATGAACAATGCAATGTTGAATTTAGGATAGGAGGTTATAAAGATGAAATTTTGTGTGATGTAATACTTATGGACGTTTTCCATGTTTTGTTGGGAAGACCATGGCAATATGACATAAATGTCATACATTATGGGAGAAAAAAATACTTACACCCTCGAGAGGAATGGGTGTACACATATGTTGCTACCAATGGAGGATAAGAGAGTGAAGGAATAATCTAGCCCAAGCATACTTCTCATGAGTGGGAAGGAATTATTGAAAGAAGTCAAGAAGGAAGAGGAGATGCAGTTTGCTATGGTGAGAAAACCTAGAGTCATCCTTACAAGAACTTTTGTGGATGATATTCCCGTAGAGATTCAAGAATCTTTGGATAATTTTGTTGATATCATGGTGGATGTGTTACCTAATTCTTTACCACCCATTAGGATTATCAATCACCACATTGACCTTATTCTAGGAGTGAGTTTTCCAAACAAAGAAACATATAGGTTGACACCTCAATAAAATGAAGAGGTCAAGAATCAATTCCAAGAGTTGTTGGATAAAGGTTTAGTCAAATAAAGTTTGAGTCCATGGGATGTACCAACTGTGTTGAGTTCAAAAAAATATGGAGGTTGGATAATGTGCATAGATTCTAGAGCCATCAACAACATCACCATTAGGTATAGATTTCCTTTACCCAGAATGGATGATTTGATGGATTGCTTGGGTGGAGCAATTTATTTTTCCAAGATAGACTTAAAGAGTGGCTATCCTTAGATATGAATGAGAGAGGGATATGAATGGAAGATAGCATTCAAAATGAATGAAGTATTGTATGAGTGGTTTGTTATGGCATTTGGATTGACAAATGGCCCAAGCACATTCATGGCATTGATGAATGAAGTACTCAAATATTTCACTAGTAAGTTTGTAATTATGTATTTGGATGATATTTTATTTTTCAACATGACTGAAGGAGAACATTTGAGACACTTGAATATTGTTAAGAACCAAACATCAATATAGCATGGAAAAACCTTAGAAAAAGTACTCAACGCCTTGAAACAGAGACAATTTCAGATAATAAGCCTCTTCGAGGGGGAAACCTCCTTTTACCCCACTTAAATGTTCAAGTACAAGATGATTCAAAATGAAAATGTCTCCTTGGTATATATAGGAGACTAAGAGGTATAATTACAACTAATGGCCTAAAGC
>SNQJ01S0012084.1:184169-217681 GCA_010110895.2 Picea sitchensis | reverse complement strand
CCTTGTGTCCTCATCATGAATTTCATGGGATGCATTTTCACTTTTGGGTGTCTTCTATATTACAAAATTTCTCATTACTTCTATGATCTCCCCTTTTAATCCATCCATCTTAGTATCCAACTTAGCTTCCATTGAATCCATCAACTTAGCTTCCATTGAATCCATCTTAGTATCCAACTTAGCTTCCATTGAATCCATCATCTCTTGTAGTTCATCTTTAGTTACTGTCTTCTTTTGTAAATCATTTATGTCCCTACGCATTCCTTCACCTTCATCAAGAGTCCAATTAGGATTTTATGGAGGCTTATTTGGTGTAGAAGGTCCCTTTTTGGGTGGCATGTTGGCCAAATATCACTTTTTGAGTCTTGATTTTGAGGTGGTTCTGCTAGACAATATTTATTCTGTTCTATCTCCCAAGTTTTGGCCCTTCTGGGTATGAAGATTTCTTTTAGGTAGTTCTCTGATATTTCTTCTCTGCAATTCCACAGGTCTGATATAAATTGGATGTGCGAAGTGGAATTTACGGTAACTTCCTCACAACTTGTCGATTTTTGTCCTTTCTAGGAGATATCACTTGTATAGAATGCCCCACACAAAATAATTGATATAAAATTATGAAACTCACACCCAAAATACTACAGACAGTCCACGATCCAATGAAACTAGTCCCACGTGATTTGGATACTATAGCAAGAAGTTATGCTTGTTTTACCTGGAACACCTTCTTGAGACTAGTCAATAGGACTAGTCAGATACCCTAACTTACACAAGGTGTATCTACAAATTTAAGATGACCCAGAAGATGAAATTTTTATCACAGATATCTTACTAATTTATGTAAATGGCCTCGAGAGTTCAGGGTCTGAAACATTACAAAAAAGTTTTTATAGCGAAAATTATGCAATGACTCATTTCAGGATGATTCCAGAACCCTATCTTGTACAAGATGTATCTACAAAAGTATAAGGCCTCAGGAGCTGAAATTTGAACCCAACATACCTTGATCTGTATAATAAATACCCTCCAAGAAGTTCCTTCTGAAACATTGTATAAAAAATGTTATAGCGAACATTCCACGGTGTCTCAGATGTAGCAGCGAAACCCCAAGACCTTGAGCTCTGATACCATATGTTAAGAACCAAACATCAATATAGCATGGAAAAACCTCAGGAAAAGTACTCAACACCTTGAAACAATCCTCAGAGCACTGCTAACACCTTGAAACATAGATAATTTCAGATAATAAGCCTCTTTGAGGTGGGAAATCCCTCCTTTTACTCCCACTTAAATGTTCAAGTACAAGATGATTCAAAATGAAAATGTCTCCTTGGTATATATAGGAGACTAGGAGGTATAATTACAACTAATGGCCTAAAGCCGACATAAATAAAATAACATTACTAATATAATATGCCCCAATTAAGGGGTAATGAGCCAACATTAGGGCTTAACAAATATGGTGTTGAGGAGGTTGTAGCAGAAGAAGCTGCTGATAAATCTAAAGAAGTGTTCTTTCATGAAGAAAAAACTCATATACTTTGGTTTTGTGATCTCTTAAAATGAGTTAAATATGGATCTAGAGAAGGTAATAGCAATCAAAGAATGACCTTCTTCGAGAAGCATATTTGAGGTAAGAAGATTCCATGGATTAACAAGTTTTTATAGGAAATTCATCAGGATTTTTAGAATTATTTGTGCACTCATACTAGAAAATGTAAAGAAAAAGAACAAATCCTTTAATTGGACATCAGAAGTTGAAAAGGGCTTCAGAATATTGAAATAGAAGATAGTAGAACAAATGATTCTGGTTCTACCAGATTTTAAGAAGGCATTTCAAGTGATATGTGATGCAAGTGGAGTATCTATCCATGCAATATTGAGCCAAGAAAATAAGCCTGTTGCTTATTTTAGTGAGAAGCTGAATGAAACTAAGAGGAATTACTCAACGTATGATAAGTATTTTTATGTTGTAATAAAATCTCTAAAAAAATGGAGGCATTATCTTATTTTGAAGGAGTTTATCTTGTACAATGATGATCGGGATCTACAGTTCACAACTAGGTAGGAGAAGTTGAACCAAATACATGTTAAATGGGTAGAATTCATGCCGAATTTTAATTTTGTTATTAAGCACATTAATGGTAGTGTTAAAAAATTTATTGATGCTTTGAGAAAGAGATGTCTGAATATGTAGGAATTTCAAGTGGAGACCTTAGGGTTTGAACACCTTAAGGGAATGTATCGTGAAGATCCATATTTTAAAGAGGCGTATGAAGCATGTGAGAAACCTTTTCTAAGGGACATAAGTTAGTGGATAGAATATTTAATCCAATATGGATTGTTGCTCAAAGGAAGCCAACTCTGTATTTCGAAATGCTCAATGAGAGACAACCTATTGAAAGAAAAACATAGTGGAGGATTGGATGGACATTTTGGCCATGATAATACTTATGCACAACTGAGTTCTTCATACCATTGGCTAGGTATGCCGTTCGACATGAACAAATTTATGGACATATGTAGAGTATACCAATATGCAAAAGGGAAGTAGTAGAACACGGGTTTGTATCAGCCATTTCCTATTCCAAATAGCCTATGGGATTCCATAAGCATAGATTTTGTGTTGGTATTGCAAAGAACCTAGAGGGGGAGTGATTCCATATTTCTATTGGTGACAGATTTTCAAATATGGAACATTTCATACCATGATAGAAAACTAGTGATGCTACTCACATAGCCAATTTATTTTTCAAGGAGGTTATGAGATTACATGGCTTGCCAAGAAGTATAGTCTCAGACAGAGATACCAAATTCATGTGACACTTTTGGAGAAATCTGTGGAAGAAGATGGGGACAAATCTCTCCTTTAGTTCAACATATCACCCTTAGAAAGACATATAAAATAATGTGGTAAATCCGAGTTTAGGGAATTTGATGAGAAGTTTAGTCATTGAACATCACAGTCAGTGGGAACAAATTCTTCCCCAGGAAGAGTTTGCTTATAATGATTCCCTGAACCAAAGAAATGGAAAAATCCCATTTCAAATAGTATATGGGATGCATTCGAGAGGAATTTTGGAGTTGAGAGATTTGAGGCATGATGAGTTCTGAAGTGCAGGAAAATAAGACTTTTCCACAGAGATGCAGAAGCTTCATGATCAAATAAACGGACAACTGCATGATAGATTCAGAAGTATAAGAGATGAATTGATCAGAGAAGACAATAAGTTCATTTCTATGTTGGAGATCAAGTCTTAGCACATCTGAGGAAGGAAAGTCTCCCAAGGGGAACATATAACAAATTAAATATGAAGAAAATAAGACCATGTAAAATCCTTAGAAAGTTTGTTGCCAATGCTTATGAGATTGAGCTGCGAGAAGATGTGGGAATATCACCCATATTCAATGTTGCAGACCTGAACCCTTATAAGATGAATGATACAGAGGGGATAAATGATCAGAAAGAGATCTAATGGGAAAAGAAGATTCCCACAATAGAAAATACATAAATGGAGAAAATTATAGATCAGGGGATTGGTAAGAAGACCAGGAGGAAAACTTATTTTGAATACATGGTGAATTGGAAGGATCACCCAATGGAGGATGCTAGTTGGGTAACTAAAACTGATATTCAAAATCATGGAAAAACAATACAGGATCTCACGGATAGAATCCCATGAATTTTTTTGTCCAGAGGAATATGATGCATGAGCATCGCCATCAATAATTAAAGAGTCTGAGTGGAGTACAACCCAGCACCCATCACACACATTTCAAAATGTTTTTGAATTTCGAGGAGAACACATTATTTTTTATTTTTTGAAAGTGTTGTAATTAAAGATATTTTAATGTTTGGAGGCTTGATCCATTTCATGAGATCGCAGGAGATTATATTTTTAGTTAATGCAAGATAGGATTGTACAGATACTGAGAATCAACTCGTATCAGAATGTAGTGGCCATTTATTATAATAAGCCTTAGTAGATAGGATTTCTTAATTGTTATATGATAGCACTAAGGTAGTCGGTAGGAAGGCTCAAGAATCCCCTCCATATATAAATATATGTAACCGATGCCCAAATGAGATTGTTGAATGTTATTGTTATTGTTTCTAGTCATTGTAGAGAACTGTAGATAGTTGTATGAGTCTATGTACATACTCTATTGAAGGAATACAAGCAAAGAGGTTTGATTCCAAATGTATGTTGTTTTATCCATCTCAGTTAATTGAGTACATGTGATGTGTCTTTCTGTTTTATGTGTTTTATGTGTGTGAGTATGATTTTCATGGTTAATTGTGAGAACCTTTCATGTTTCTATAAGTTTCAATTATTTCTCTTCTGATATTTCTGGTGCAAGGAGTGTGAAGGCCGAGTCAATATTGACTTGGAATCTCAGAAGAGGTAGCGTGGAACTTTGCAGAGGAAGTGCAAGGAGTGCACAATCACTCAGAGGAGAGAAGAGTTTGAAGAATAGTCGTGCAAGGTGTGCATCGGGCCAACACTTAGTCGAAGCATTAAAGAGGTCTAAGAGAGGATGAACGCAAGGAGTGCGTAGGGCGATTGTCAAAAAAATATCTAAGTACAAAATATTCATAGGTTCAAAGGATGCAAGGAGTGTTTTGAAGGTTTGAAGTACCTCAAGGATCAAAGCTTAGGAAGGATAGCGATCAAAATCCTTAAGTAGGGGAAGTTTAGTTGTTTTAAGGATTGAACAAATGAGATCTGTTCGGGAGGATCTATGGTATTTCATCACCACTAGATATGGAGAAGTTTTGCAAGGGTTAAAATTTGAATTTCTTCGAACTTCGCGTATTCGGGAGATTTGGAGCATATAGGATGGAGGAATCAAAATCCTTGAAGGTTGGAGCTAATCATGACCTTCCACTTCCCAATGAAACGCATCAATATATCGTTAAATACAAAAGACTAGAAGTCTAAGATAATATAGTGGAGAAGTGTTTGATCCCTCTGAAGCTCCGAATGAAAGAATCGATATGAGTTGTTGATCAAAGGAGGACACATGGAGGAGCATTTGGGAGATACAAGGGGTCATATTGTGAGAATGCCTAAACTCCCAAAGCCCGAAGTAAATCCAGGTCATCCATCTATTGAGGCATAGGGACCGTCAATTTCGTTCTTTCACGATTTCTCTAGTCTAGCGCTCCATATTATTTTAAGTGTTAGCTATTTGGAACTCTCAAAGCCTAGACTCCTAGAAGAATCATGGTCATTGGTCGATGATGTAACATCCCTGACCACCTAGGTTGGGCCATGCTACTCTAGAAAATAATATGATACTATATTGTAACATCCCCAACCACCTAGGTCGGGCCATGCTACTCCAAAAAATGTTTTGATACCATATTGTGACATCCCCATCATCCAATTGGGCTATGATGTAAAAATTTTCAAACTGTATGCAAATTTAAACATATACACACAGAAACACTTGCATAACTTTATATATAAAACTCAAAACAGAAAAATACATTATGTAAATGCAAAGACTCATACAGAAATAACAATATCATATACATGTAGGATAGACAAGAAATACCCATAAATATAAATATAGTTATAATCCAGACATAGGATAAACCCATAAAAATAAGCACATAAATAATAATTCAACATGTAATTTATCACACAATTGACACTTGTCTTGGTAATAATATCATGAACTACATGTAGACCTTCCACAAACCTCCCAGCCTTAGACCACACTGCTCATCACTCTCAGTAGTGGGTCACCCCCCGAGATGGGACTAAACTCCTCCCGGGTAAAGAGATTCCTAACCAAGCCAACGTATCTCATACAATAAGAAATACTCTATCACATGTGCCAACTCAAACTAATAGCCTACAATACCTCATTCCCCACATTCCTATCCCACCCTAGGAAGTGTTCCTCTTCTCTTCTTAACAGTCCCTCAACTTCCCTACTTCCCTTCCAGGGCTTTAACAATAGGTCAGAAAGGAAGTCTCTGAGTCCTGTAGTTGCATTTTAGCACCTTTGGGAATAAATTCGTAACATGTATCTCACCTATAGAGAAATTTATCACAGGCCTGACAACCTGCCTCTTCAATATCCCATGGGCCTGACAACCTGCCTCTTCAATATCCCATGGGCCTGACAACCCGCCTCTTCATTCCAGCTCCTAAGCCAACCAACTACAAGTACGGGTATGGTACTGGTTTGAGTACAGATACAGGTACAAGAAGGTATGAAAGACAAATGAATGAGTGAGTGAATGATGGGGAAATGAACTAAGTCCAAACTATATGTATGCATGTTCCCAAGTTGACACTTTTCATGTTGAGAGCTACTTTGGTCCACTTGTCCCCATCCTTAGAACTTAGGAAAAAATAATTATCCATACTTTATAATTTAAAGAATATTAATATAATATTCCTTTTTGGCTTAATCTCCTTATCTTAGCCCTTTTCCTTAACTTTTATCCCCCTCTTTCCTTAACTAGTGGATTTTAGTCCCCCATACTCTTTTATCGTGGTTGGTCTACACCCAACAATGTATTATATTGATTATCTTCATAATTACATATACAAAAATAGGCCCACTAGCCTTAGCATCTAGGATCTCCGGCCTAATAAACACATAATGCTCCTAGATCATAATAATTGCCTCACTAGCCTATACAACACAACATATAAACAAAGGCTCCTTGGCCTCAAAATCATGCTCACTTAAGTTTGTTTCGTGTGGTATCCTGGAATGTGCACACTTCATCATTTTAATGCACGGTACATGCGCTCACTATGCCATGAAAGGTGCATACAAAAATGATATCAAAAATATTACCAACTTAAGTACATTTGAATTTTACATTTACAATTAGGTTCGGCCTCGGGATATTATAGACGGGAAGAAGTGCATTGTTGATTTCTCATTGTGTGTGTTTGTTGGTACGACACTTTGGTGGAATTGTGGAGTGGCACTTCGAAAACCTCAAAGCCCGAATCTGTGAAACTCGTATCAATAATTGATCTGGTAGGAGAATAGGATCCATCCAATCTAGTTCGGAGTTAGACTCTCAGGGAGCATTTTGTGTTTTAGTGGGGAGAATTGTCGAAGACTGAATTCCCTAAAACAATCTCCGCTGTAGATTTGTGTGGAAGCTATGAGTCGTTGATCGTTGTTGTGGTTCATTACTCTGTCACTTTGGTGTTCATAAGGATTGGAGTCCTATTCTATTGAGACGCCCAAATATTGATAGCTACGAAGTCCTGAATTCTTCAAAGACTTGAGGTTTCTCCCACAGTTTTGGCCCATGGTTCCGAAGAAGGATTTTCTAGTGCTCTAGGACCCCTGAAAAGCAGATTTTGCATGTGGGAAAGAAGGTTTTAAGGCCTTTGTTTTTTATTTGAGGGATCATAAGGAGCCTATGAGCTATTTTAGCCCTTGAATTTGATCAATCCTAGTCCGAGAGGTCATGCAGGCCACAGAAGTGGGTTGGGGTATGCATCAAGTTAACTCAACTAGGTGGAAGTTCACTACCATAACTTCTCGAGAGACTAGACTAAGTGGCAATTTACTCCCATAACTTCTAGTGTGTTTCCATATCACTCTAGACCATCACTGTGGTGCATTGGATTCTCCTCTAGTGCGCATTGGTTGATTTATATAGAGTATATCATGTGTAAATTATCATTCATTCATTTGGTTAATGAGAATTCTTCCATTCTTTCTCAACTACTTCTCTTTTCTTTTATTTTCTCTGCAACTGTGTATGTCAATTCCCATATAGATCTATTATGTGCAGGTTCAACACATTTAAATGGTATCAAAGATGATGAACTGCTAGGGAAAAGACACACCAAATTATTTTTGTAGGTACCAAATATTGAAGAGAGAGAAAACATGGAATTTTCAAAATAATTCATTCTTACACCTTACAATTTCTTTGCATGGAAGGAGAAGATGATAATGCATCTTGGAAGTAGAGGATTGTATAGGTTAACCATGAACATGAAGATACAACCAACATCAACCATACAAAAATCTAAGTATCTAAATTGAATGGGTGAAGCATTCAAAATAATTTGCAGTCTCATTTCTCCTGAACTCCTGTTACACATATCTTCATGTAAAACCTCTAATGAAGCCTGGACCACCATGGAAGGGATTTTTGGAAAATAGGACCAGATGAGGGGACAGATGCTCGAGGTGGAATTACTCACATTGGATCCAAAATGCTTCAACAATATCTAAGATTTCTTTACCAAATATAAGGATTTGTTGTGTTTATTAGTCATTATTTAGTCTCCTATATTTTAGGAAGAATATTCCTCTAGGAGAATATTCTCTTTAGTTTTCACTTCAGTTTGATCAGTTGATTGGAGTCTAGATGTTACATTCGGATTATCAGCATGCAACATTGGGATCATCACCAGGTAATCCACATTGTACTTGGGATCATCACCATACTAGCGCATTACTCATGATTCCCTGATCTCCTCCTCACTTCACTATGTTTCAGTCAGTTAACTAAAGAGTGTTAGACTAATTAACTCAGCTAGGTATTAGTTCACTACTGTAACTACCTAAGAGACTAGACTAGGTGGCAGTTTACTCTTTTAATTGTTGATGTGTGTCTAGATCACCCCAGACCACCACTATCGCTCATTGGATTCTCCTCTAGTGCGCATTAGTTGAGTTATAGAGAGTATATCATGTGTAAATTATCATTCATTCATTTGGTTAATGAGAATTATTCCATTCTTTCTCTCCTTCTTCTCTTTTCTCTGCAACTGTGTATGTCAATTCCCAACTATATCTACTATGTGAAGGTTCAACACATTTACATATAGAGGGAATGAGTAACTGCATATATGGATATTTCATTAACTCACATCAGACATATATACAGTAAGAGGTGACCTTTGGTTTCATATTCCATGAGGTTTGAATGACTCTTCTAATTCACCTACAACTCTTCATATTTCTTATAAATAGTATTTACAATAATGTTTAGAAGGTAACTTAATACCTAAGGATTTGGTATATAAAATCCCCCCCTTAATCTGAAGGGTTGTTTGTGATTCCAACCATCATTATGAAATTTTCAATTTTTTTCTCTTCC
The DNA here is from genome assembly GCA_010110895.2 of Picea sitchensis. Taxonomy (NCBI): domain Eukaryota; kingdom Viridiplantae; phylum Streptophyta; class Pinopsida; order Pinales; family Pinaceae; genus Picea; species Picea sitchensis. The sequence continues at coordinate 208,578 of SNQJ01S0012084.1, read as the reverse complement.
AAGATATTTGGTGAGGATGTCCACAATTTTATCATTTGTGGATCAATGTCTCAAGTAAATAATATTGGCCTCTACATGATATCAAATCAAATGGAAAATTGTGTTAATGTGCTTGGTTCGTGTCAAAAAACACAGGTATTCCTGCACAGGATGAACAGCCTCAGTAACCACTCACACAACTAGATCAAATATCAAAACACCAATCTTTTGATGTGGTAAAAACCCTATGGGGAAACATCGACAACCCTAGCCAATGTGGCCACTTGGAGAAATTTATTAACGCAAAAGAAAAATATTACAGAGAAATTTAAAAGAGAGTTTATCACAATCAATCATCGACAAATGACCCTAAATAGAGATCATGAATGAATCAAGTGTTAATCCGCAAATCAATGTAGACATTAAGATCGATTAGAATATGATCTATCATATCACTCTATATCAAGAACATATCATGGCCATTGGATTACCTAACTACGAATGAATACTAATGCATACTAAAGAAGCACACTTTTACCTAACGACATATTATACCAAATTGATATTAACTAACTCCTCAATGTCTAAATATCCTCACATCCCCCATTAAGAACAACTTGGGATATGATTGAAGGATTTAAAAAGGTGACATAAGAAGAGAAGGAAGGAGGAATTAGAGCCTATTCCCCCTTAATGAAAACTTCATTAACTCCTAACATAGATCAAAGTTTGTAAAACTTCACTTCTATAAGATACTTTTTGAAAATTTATGCAACTTGATTTTCTATAGGGAAAAATAATACTTCAATAGCCCGATCATGAATGAGATTTCCGATGAAGTGCATGTGCATCTTAATGTGTTTTTTGCATTCATGCTAAATTGGGTCTTTTGTGAGATTGACCACAATTTTATTTTTGCACCAGAGGGTTGTTGGATGTTACTACTAGAATCCAAACTATGAAAGCATCTATCGAGACCACAAGATTTCTTGACTTACATTAACTATTGTTCGGTACTCTAACATGTTGTTTGTTATAGTCTCAAGTGATAGGTCCTGAACCAATGATGAAAAAATAACCTATAGTAGTATTTTGATTATCAGAGTCACTAGCCCAATTTGAATTAGTGAAACTAACCAATAAAGGAGTCCCCTCTGAGTTGTAATGTATCTTGAACTAAATTGTATCCTGCACATATCGAAGTATCCTTTTAGCTAATTTCCAATGGATTTCATGGGGTTTTTGCATATAACAGGAAAAAATGCCAACAACAAAGGAAATATCAGGATGGGTATGAGTCACATATAAGAGGATACCAACCAACTAATGGTACAAAGTGGAATCAACTTCGATAGAAGTACAGGTGGCAACAATTTTTACTCCAGATTGGAAGGGAGAAGGGGCTAGTTTATAACCTTCCATGTGATAGAAAAGAAGAAGGTCAAAAGCATACTTGGACTGGGAAATAGATTTCCTTTCTTGGTTTTCAATACTTGGAGGCCAAATAAATAGTGAAATTAGCCTAAGTTGGTCATTTCAAATTTCACATGTTTTAAAAGTTTTAGATCACTACTAGTGAGTATAAGGTCATCAACATAAAGAACAAGAATTATGAGATGGCTCTTACTTTCTTGGTATAGACATTAGGGTTAGAATTAAATCTAGAAAATCTGATATCAAGAAGAAAGCGATCCATTTTGGTATACCAAGATCTAGGAGATTTCTTAAGACCATAAAGAGGTTTATTAAGGAAGAAAAAAGGTTGGAGTCACTTTGGACAAAGCTCGAAGGTTGTTCCATGTATATTTTCTATAATGGGAAAACCCCTCTATGGACTACACCAGGGTTCTAAAGTGCAGGCAGATCTAATCATCTAAAGTCTCCTACTTTTTAACAACTATCTAATCATTACCCCACAATCATACATAAAAGACAAAGTATAGGGATCCAGTAGGCATACCTTAAACTCCGCATCCGGTGTCGATCCCTTTGTGCTTAGTTGTTTCTCAACTACAGATCTCCTCCCAAGGCCAACTTGCATTCACCAAAAGACAGACAAGAAACCACAAGCATGCATTCTATATATGGATTAGTGGGTTAGACATCATAACCAAGAAACATAAACAAATCATAAATATTGAAGACATCATTTGGCGGCACAGAAAAAGTATTTCTTTATATTAATCTCACAAAATTCATTTACAATATGAGACCAAGAAATGGTCCTCGAACTCGGTCCTGGGATCCTATTCACCATGCACCAACTTCTTCCACGTTTTCTTGTCCTCTTCAATTCTCTCTAGGAAAATGGCAAAGGCTTGTAATGGAGGAAAAATGAATTCTGGCTCAAACTCACAATGCGGTTGCAAAATATTGGGGCAAAGGGGGAATACTAAAATGGGTAGAGTTTCTATGCTCTCATTCTTCTCTTTGGAATGGGACCCCAATACCTTATTTTATAGGCCAAAAGAGATAGTAACAGTTGGGGTGACTGGCTATAGGCAGTGAAATGGTTAGGTAACGGCCTGAAAACCTGTATCCCTTTGCAATTTTCATTTTTAGTGCTTTTTGTGAGTGTACGCGGGCTATAGTGGTGCAACAAACATGTGTACATGGGTAGTAGTGGTGTAGGGAACGTACACATTCAAAACAATGGTTTTTTAGAACAATTGTTTAGTGATGGCTTGGAAAAAATAGAAAGTAAGATGGCTTGATGCCAGGTATGCATGTCTGGTGCATTTTAGGGTTATAACAGATGTCCCCTAATGTGTGAGGTTAGAAGATAATTTGATGGCTGAAATACATTACAAATATTCATCAACATATGAAGTGAGTGAGCCCAGGGACCATAGTTGAGGAGGTACCATATGAAAAATAACAATTTGTCTCATCAAGATGAGAAAACACATGTTTGGGATGAAATAAAATCATGGCTTCTAATAAAATACACTACAGATCCATGTCATATCACTATATAAAGTGTATCCGTGAGAAGCACACAACGGATCTACATCTCAAAATCAAAATATATACAGGTATCGTATCCATCTTCAAGAAGCCAATTGACGCCTGATGGTTGGAGGTGAGGTCTTCAAAGCTCGAGAAATAAATTCAAAATATTTAAAACTCAGGTAGGAGTGTAATATCAATGTACAAATTCACTACCCATAGGTCTTCAATGGCTCGTCGGGAACATACAAGAGGATCTTGGTGATCAAGCAGAGAAATTCATTGATTTTGAGCAAGGACTTGATTGGAATTTTGGGGTGGCCGATCATGAGGATAAGAGACAAACTGTAGAAGGGACAACTCAAGTTTAGTAAAAATTCCATTGGATGAAAGCATGACAAAAGATGAGACTCAGAAAACATGTCATTGACAGAAGTTCACGATGCAGGAGGCAATGTGAACTCTCCATATGTTTGAAAGGATAACCAAACAAAGAAGGACAGAACTCTATGTAGTGAGAACAACTTCCTAAGGTCCTATTGAATCCTATAGCTTGACGAACAAACTGTAGGATGTAATTTGTCCAAGGGAGACTCATTGTGTTGTAAATAAAAAGAAAATACTTTTCCTTTCCTCTTTTTGGGGTATTTTTTTTATTTTTTTGTCTTTTTCAATAATTTTGGAAAGCTTGAAAAATAATAAAAGAATGCTACGTTACAAAGGAGGAACACGTGTCACATTCATACTAGTTCCAAGCACAAGGAACACACTGATGCTCAGAGGAAGAGGACATATGAAGTAAAATTACACTCGGGAAAAATACTCCATGGGTCAAGGTGTCAAGACGTAGAGGCAAAGTGCTACAAGGCTTGCATATAAGGCATGCTTCATATGGTTCAGTTGAGAGCAATATAGAGTCAACATTAGGCCAAAGACGTAGGAATGCAAATGTGATTAATACGACACAATGATAACATCCTTCGATGTAATTTTAATGAGCCCAGAGAAGGTAATCTCGACGGTTTTTCATTTTTAGAGAGTCTGAAAAAGCCTAAAAGGAGACTCCACTGGGGTACCTTTTTCGAAGGTAGTCTAGTCAGTTAAAAAAAGGGGTAAACTAGCACTAAAAATACGTCTATTCAAAACCATTTTAATGAGTGTCACAAAGACAAGATCATTCGACATTTTTTTCATATTTAAGGAGTTTGAAAGAAGTTTAACTATAGACTCCATAAGGGATGTTCTTCTTGACCAATTTAATGAGTGTGAAGAAACAAGGTCACTCGAAAATATTTTCAATTTTAGGGAGTCTGAAAAGAGCTCAACTATGGACTTTGTGGGGGTTCCTTTTTCGTAAATTTAGTCCCTTAGGCCCGAAAAAGGGTTAAATCTATACCTGAGAATACTCTTCTAGAGAACCGAGGCTCCTAGAGTATACCTTTGTTCATACATTTAACCATCCAAACCGAGAAAGGGGTAAACTGTCGTTGGAAAGACGTGCCTTCAAATTTTAGTTTGGCGAGCGTGAAGGGCAACAAGATTGCTTGGAAATCTTTTCATGTTTAGAGGGTCTGAAAAGGGATTAAAAGAAGACATGTTTTTGTTTTGGAGTCTGGAGGGTGAGGTCAAAAGCGATAATGAATCATGCAAGTGAGGCTCAAACTCTTAATCAGGAAAAACTAAAAATGACTCCCGAGCCTATAGTCATCAACGACGACATGGACGCTAAAAGAAATGAGGTTCTAACTAGGGAATCGATGTAAAGGAAGGATCTACCACTACATTACGAAACTTCTAAAGAAGCAATGATGGTTCTGTTTCACAATTCAGTGGGGTCAATCCTATGGAAAAACAAAAAAGACAATGAGATGCAGAAAGTGGAGGTGGAATCCTGACTTAGATGCAAAAAGTTGGAAAAATGAATTTTTACCAAAAGACCTTTAAAAGTGACCCAACTCTAAAAACGTTTCCCAATACCCAAAGTAACACATATCGTAACATCACACAAGAAACTCAAGAACCATACTAAACGATTTTCAAGCTAGAAAAAATGACAAAGGGGTCCAAAAAATGACAAAAAGGGGCCAAAAAGTCTATAAATATAAGCTAGCAGCTCATTATCACCATTGTAAATTGAGAATTGACTAAAAAGTAAAAAACAACCATTTTCCAAAAGAGTTGATTCCGGGAGCTTTAGTGGACAAAACGATCTTTCGCTTGGACCAAGTAAGTACATACTAGCCCCTCCTGCATTTCCATTCTTCCTTTTTGCAGTTGTTTTTGTTTTTTTGGGGGGAGTTGAACTTTAAAGAGGTCGGCCCTAAGTGTACGCGGGTTGTCCAAGCACAACCTGCATGTGCATGTGGGTAGAAGATAATTTTCCTGCGTACACATGCGACTGTCACCAAGACAACCCGCGTACACCCTCCAATAATTGGAAAAAATAAAAATCAAGAGTTAACTCCCCATGACTTTGTCATTTTGCAGGATGTACGTTCATTGGAGAGACAGGGAGCATGAGGAAATTGATTTTTTGGCCTCATAAGACCTTGCTGCTGTTGCTATTTTTTCACACTGTGGGTTGTTAAAATTCTTCCAGTGTCCATTCATGAGGGCACAAACCAGGTTGCTAAATTCTTTGATAGCTTACTGGCATCCTGACGTTGAGGCATTTATGCTCGAGGGGTAGTCGTTGACTCCAATGACTGAAGACATTTACTTCTTGACTGATCTCTCGATAAGAGGTGATCCAGTCAACTTGCGTACTTTTCCCCTCAGGCCTCACAACATTGAGGAGTTGATTGGACTCCGTTGTGAGGCTGGTACTAAGAAAGTAGGTTCTCAGGTGCCTATACACAATATCAACAACCTATCACTAAAAGTGATAGTTCTACTCATTGGGTGGATCACTAGATCCACAGCTTTACATAAGGCCTCTTGGGTGCACATTGATTGTGCAGTAAAGTGCTTAAATGCACAGATTTTTGATTGGATTACAACCATGTTGGATTGCATGAAGAGATAGATAACAGAGTGTCGGATACGGGAACACCGAAACTTTGGGTTCGGAACTATCTTATGTTCCTTTTTCTTCGAGAGGGTACCTAGTCTTAGTCCTCGAGAGATGATACATGGTCACATGGCCTCTCTCCCAGCGCTATGTAGATGGACGACGTTGTTGYTGTGACATGGGGGAGGGAGGACCATTGAGGCCTTCGATGATAAWTTTTTTGACTGGTGGTCTTGGAAGATTCTAGCTATAGAGGATTACCCCTATGCTGGGATCAACTTCTCCAGGGATCCTGATATGCCTGTACCTCCCAGAGTAGAACGAGGAGAGCCAGKTATGTTTTCTTTTCAAAGTTATTTAATTTTTATTTATTTTTATATATATCATTTTTTTTGTATACTAGAGTATCTGACACTTATGTATCTATTATGCACAGATGTGGGACCGRTGCGTTCAATAGAATTCTTGAGGACTAGGCGATGTCCTCRACCAGAGGCAGGACCAGTCGCAGTCRCCAGACCAGCAACAACAATAGGGGGACCTCCAACCGGAGAGGCTGAGAGAGTATTGAGATAGGTGGAGTGGAATCTCACCGCGCTCACTCATATAGTCCCTATGGAGGACACCAAGGATATCCCACAGTCGATGAAACCTCACATAGTTGGGGGGCCACAGACCTGGATCCAGCTCTTCCGGCATTTGGCAAACGTCGTAGTTCACTATGGCAGGGAAAACAGACCATGCCCTTAGCTAAGCTAGACTACTTACGTGACGAGGGCACCTTTTGTATATTTTTGAGGGCATAAGCCCCATGACTCTTACTGGACATATTTTTGAGGTGCTTGCACCCACCCATGTACTCTGTTATTTTCGATATATATATATGCATATTTACATCTTTTTACGTCTTATGGATTACATCTATTTTAAAAATGTATTTACATGCGCGTGTGTGTTATTTTTATTACATGCGTGAAATGCTCCAATCTAATACATGATTATCTAGAGTATCTGTGATTTGATTCAATCTCCTAGGAACATGGATATACATAATGTAATCAAAGATTCGTTCTAAGAGACATACCCTAAGGAACCGTCAGTGTAGAGTAGGATTGTAAATGCGGTAAACCCCATTTAACTAGGACACAACTAGTTGAGCATCTAAGTAGACCTAGAGGTGAGAGATACCATGTGACAAAGCATCACGAAGAAACTCTAAGAATGCATTGTATTCGGTGACATTGTTTGTGGTGTCACCTAAACAAATACCTCTTGAAGATAGCAACTGGCCCTGAGGTGTGAAAATCACCCAAGCTGTGGAAGCAAGCCTCCGAATGTACCGGCTAGCATCGTCCACAAACCCAACGAACACCTCTGATTCACTTGACATATGCCACAATGAAAAAAATGAAATCAAAAAATGACACATCCATAAAACCAAAAGACAAAAACTAAAAGAAAATTTTTATAAGAACTATACATATGTACAAGAAGTCACCCAAGGAGACCCACCTGCAAGTAATACTTCTTGAGGTAGAGCCCATTTCTAGTTTCTGCCAAATCATTTCACTCAAAGTCTACTAGATGATAAGTGCCCTTCTTTAGAACCTCCTTCACAATGAAAGGTCTGAACCACATGGATTTGAACTTGCTTGACCCCAGGGGATCCTTATCTTGGTCATAAACTAGGACAAGGTCACCTTCAGAGAAAATATGAGGACAAAAGGATCGATCATACTAACACATGAATTTTTTTTGTGAGCCTTGTTAGCCAAGGCCGCGTCATGACACTGCTCATCAAGATGCTCGAGATATAATAAACTCTCTTCAAGCAGTGAAGTGTCTAGAAATAACTATATTTCCAACTTTAGAGACAAGATCTGGCACTCTATAGGAAAGACTTATTCCATGCCGTAAATGAGTTGAAAAGGTGAGAAACTAGTTGCAGTATGAACATATGTTTGGTAGGCCCATAGTGTCAAGTACAACATCAAATGCCATTTTGACTTGGCCGAATTGATCATTCGTTGTAGAATAGTCTTAAGAGACTTATTCAAAGCCTCCACCTGACCATTCTCTTGTGGGTAGTAGGGTGACAAATTTTCTTTCCTCAACCCAAGATTTGAAGTTAACTCGAACGTCATTTTATTCTGCAAGTGACTACCATGGTTAGTGGCAATCTCTCTCGGGACGTCGAACCTTGATATTATTCGATTAAACAAAAAGAGAGTTGCTCCATTTCTGAAGACATCAATAGGTATTGTTTTAGCGATGGTTTCCATATTTCCTTAAGCGTAAACAATGCGCATAGCCAAAGGATTGATAGGACACGCCCTATCTGCAGTCATAGTCAGAGTGAATTCACATGCTTCAATTCTTCTTAACTCTGGGAGAAAATAAGTTATGTGATGGAGATCATCCTAGGGTATGTCATGACTATTCATTGCCTCAATAATCACCTCGTCTGAGGGAAAGACCATGTCTAAAGAATCAGTATTGGCGAGGGAACCTTGAGCCAAAATAGGCTTGAGAACGGGATCTAACTCCTATGCAAGAGTCGAATCGAGGTCGACGGAAGCTTGCTAGACTATAGAGTATGCAACTTTGGCCACAAAAAAAGGCATGGCCATGCCATTGTGCCTTGTCCCTTCCATCATGGCTAATGGGGAAGGAAGATTCCACATATATTTAAAGTAATTTGTCTGAAACGAGGAGATTTGGAATATTTCAGCCCTAAGATGGTTGGGGATAACTGATATGTACTGGACATTCTCGGTTGGAGGTGGGTAGTTGAAAGTACCCATCAAAGGTGGGCACAAACCAACCCCTACGTTGGCAATGTCAGGCTAAGGGTTATTAATCATTGGGACCGTGGATACCCCCTATGAAGGGTCTAGATGGGAGAAGGATAACTGATCAATGGACACGATCTGACCCTCATGTGGAAACAACAAGACCCAGAAAATTGTCACGACCATTGCTTTCATAGAATAGGTCCAACTCCTTCCTAACAAGAGATTGTAGTTGAGAGATGCACTTCCCCCCTAACTACATGGGGAAAGAGGGGATGATTCCATGTGGTCGGAATGAATGATCGTCTAAAGCGGTAGGAAGAGTAGGTGACAGAGACAAAATGGGTTGGCCAATGGCATTATAACATGCCAAAGACATCACGCATGTTGAGGCACCCTCATCAACCATCGTACAAAAAATATTCTGAGTAAAAATTTTCGTGGTGTAAGCCACTACTATCTGAAATGCCATGTGGTAAGGGAGACAAGGTTTTAATTTGATCGTATCAAGCATGATCATTCCCGAATTACAAGTCTCAGCAGATTCTAAGGCAGCTAATAGAGCCTTTCTTTGGGAAGGGAATCTCTAGAGGACTTCCAAAGCCAACATTGCATAAGGGGTTTGAGACAAATCCTCCACCACAGAGTAGTTTTGGGAGGCCCTTGTATTTGGGTTGTGGGAAGCTTTCTTTAACAAACCTTTTGGGATGCGTATCATTTTTTTTCGCAACGTCTTCTCAATCTGGAGAGGAAGAGATGGATTTTAATCTTCTTTACCCTTCTCAGAGGTGTTTGGAATTCTGTAGTCGTGTTTCCTAGTTTCTATGTCAATGATACCTTTCATCATGTACACATTCACGGAAAAAGGATTACTCGAAGACGGAGGGGGTCCCTGACTACCCCCTTCTGCACTCGAAGAGGATTGAGTTAAATTTTTTCCATGTGGAAATGGGTTCATTAACACGACATGCTGTTGTTGTGTCAATAAATTTTGGGCCTCCGCAAGCCGAGGACACTGGTGAGTCAGATGGTCTTCTGTGAAAAGATTACACAGATACTTTGACTTTTTATTTTCTGTGTTACCCCTGCCATCATTATTGGTAGGTTTCTTATCCCCCTTACCCTTCTTTCATTGTTTCATCTTTCCGTCAGGCTACTGGTTGGCCTTCAGGTTTGTCGATTTCACACTGTGTACGTCTGATGTTTGAGTAGGGGGAGTAGTTGAACCAGTGGTCTAGTTGGCCATTGTCTGTTGTATTAAAAATTTATGAAATTGATTTGATAGCTAATCAACAGGCTTCATTTTCATTGAACCAACAATACCATTGGCATGTGGTGCAAATCTTTGTCTGGTCTTGTCAAGTATTGACCACAGTGCATCTAGAAAACCTTTGTAAATTAAACCAGACTGAGAGTAAATCAACTCTAGTTGTTGAGCTCTCATTATTGCTTCTTCTTCTTAAAATACCCCCAAGGTTGTGACATATTTAGATAACTGGGGTACCAAAGACTTAAGAAAACACTCTAGAAGGAATGCTTGTGGGACTAGTACTTTTATTAAACTCTTCTGGTGTCTCCATTCTTGGATGTGATCTGAGATATGGTCTGATTTTTTCTGCTCAAAGTTGGCCAACAATTTGGTTTCAACATTGTATCTCATAGGTAATTGAAAATGGTTTAAGAAAGACATTGCCAATTCACCGAAGGAAGAGTATCTTGAGCGGTCGATCTCAATGTACCATTTCACAACACTCCCTTTGAGAGTGCATTGAAACAAATGCAACTGAATAGATTCATCTCTCAATGAGTTGGATGAGCACCATAGATGGACGGTAGTCACATGATCACCTGGATCTTCATTAGGCTTATCTTCAAACTTTGGAATGTCTGAAGGAAACTTGGTTGGCATGGGAGGCCAACGCGGATCATGATAGATGCGTTCGTTTAATAACTTTGTCAAGTCTAGCACCAGGTTTCCAGGAAAAGTAGGGTTGCTAACCAGGGATATTGTAAAAACCATGGCCGTGACCAGCATACAGATTATGCTTGTTGAGATGTCATCAATTGACTCTTGTAATAGGATGTAAAAGGTTGGGCTTTCATTGTATTCCAAGGATTTTGGAAGGGTTTCCCCCTGCCGATCCGACGAGCATAGGTCCTGAGCCTTGCCCAGGGTTCCATTGGTTGTGGAAGGGGTTTCCCTAGGTCAGAATCCCTGGTGAGGGAAATGATCCTTGCCACGGATTCCAAGGTCCTTGTGAGGAAGGAATTCCTAAGGTTTCCCCCTGTGCAGGATTAGTACCTTGCATAGGATTGTTTTGTCCATAATCGGGGTCGCCCCTGGCCGAGATGACAACTGATGAGAATGCATTGTTACCAAATGCATTGAACAAAGAGAACGATGTTGAACCTACCAACATGATATAAGAATTAAGTCCTTGACTACCTACTCCAAATAAACTATAGTTTACGTTCGGCCTAGTGGAGTGCTAGTGAGAACTGCCAAGTGAAGGGGATGAAGTAAGTATATGACCCCCTCCGTAGGGGAAAGCGTTATAGGGAGATGAAGTGCCCCCCATGGATCCTTGTAGAGGATCGTTCGAGCTCCCTTACCCTAGACCTAAATTCTGTAGAGTGGAGTAGGAAATGACAGAGTTCGTATTGAAGCCAAACATCCCGTATGCCAATGGAGGGCCTGTCACACTCTGGATGAAAGGAGAAGTGATCGCCACCATAGACGGAATCAGACCATTTCTCGAGGTAGAGGTGGTTGAGACCATGGTGGTACAGACCATCGATGGTTGTCTAGGAGGAGAAAAACCCCCTATAGTGATGACCATGGAGGGACTATGAGGATTCCCTAAAGAAGTAGCAACATTTGTCTCCATCGCTGCTTGTGACACTACCTGATGCTCGTAAGGTTTAACTTGTACGATGATGGGAAATGATAGATAAGTGATCAGAGGGTTATACGGACCAAGAGCTTCCACTCCAAGGTTAGAAATGGTTGGTTCCTTCGAAATCAAATGTTCTCCTGTCGGAGACGGGTTGGGATTAGTTTCCTGTGGCCCGGTCGCCTCAAAAGACCCTTGATGGTCTAGTCTTTTCCTTAGCAGTGGCGGGGGTGGCTCTAGATTAACCGACGACAGGCTAAGAAGCCTTCACGACCAGCGGAGCTCCTGATCCTCCACAGTGTGATAAGATCAAAGAAACACTAGGGCTTTCTATTAATGTTAAATACCAGCACACACTAGAAACATATCCTATGAGATAAGACAAGCAGATCACTAGCTAGTTGGAAGAACAGTTACACCAGCCAACACTAGAGAAACTTACCGGTGCAAGTACAACTCGAATATAGAATCACCCTCTGGGTATACTCTGTAAAGTGTGGCCCAAAGTCTTCCCTAGGTACCGTGGTATACCCCCACAGTCACCTGTGTAATTCACTAAGATAAAGGAAACTAGGTTGCCAGCGCCTGAACAGTCACCAAGCAGGTACAGTCGACAGTCGGGTGGACCGCAATGAGCATGGTATCAAGCCTGAAACCTATCAAGGGTATCAAAATCAAGTGTTTCGAAAGACAACTAAGGACCTCGAATGGATTTGAGACCCACAAATCTCTGTGGAAAATGTGATCAACGAAATCACAAGATAAGCCCTATATATGTGTTCCCCACTACGCTTGGTCCAGCTTTAGAGGGGTTATCTCCACTACCTTTCTGCACACGACCTCATTTTTAGCCCCTGTGTTAGAGGGGGGTCTTAGATAAATTTCACATTTACTGGAATTTCAAGCACTCCATAGCACACACTCTTATCTTTGCTTTTGTAGCCTTGAAGAGTTTCCTCTCCAATCCTAAATCAAGGCTCTAGCCTAGACTAAATTGATGGACCCTACAAAACAAAAGTCTAATAACTTTTAATTAGGCATTAATTTTAGTGGTTGTCTTAAGTCAAAGGGAATGGAAGTGAAACCAGTGATGTTCTTTAAGAGACAAAAGAGACAAGCATAAGATGAAACTGAGAACAAACTACTTCTTCTTCACAAATAAAGATTTGCCAATTTAAACTCTTTAACCAAACTTTTTCGTAACTACTTTTCTTAGATCTTTGAAAAGAAAAACTAAAAACAAGATTTCCCTCGACTACGAGATACTTAATGTCCTAAGAATTCAAATAAATAACTTAAGAAAACTTTATTTTTCCTTGGTAAATAAAGCAACTAACATGAACTACTTTTACCAAACAAAAAAATGGATTTTTTATTTTTTATTGTTTTATGCTTCAAAACAAGAAATTTGAAAATGAATTATTTTCGCTTCTTCTAAAGAAAAAAAGAGAAAAATGATGACAAGTCAACACCAAGAAATTATTTCAGGCCCAATCGCAGATCGTAAGGATTCACTGACAATACCAAACAGGCAGATATCAGAACATACTCACACACTTGTCTAAAAACCCTAATAAAGAAAACACAAGAAATATTTTATAAAAAGAAAGCTATGCTGAGGTCAAACCTAGGCTACAGAATGCTATAACAGAGACCAGGGCTAGATCAAGAAAACCCTTGAGAAGTGTGACTTCTGACAGGGAAGAGGATGACTACCTCTTCTTTAAAACAAAAACAAATTCCCAACACAGGCACGCTACTGACACTTTAGCAACCTGCGTATTTACGTTGGCTATCCAAAGGCAGCACGTATACACGCGTGCAGGCCCACTACGGGCCGCGTACACCTCTGTAACTTCTCAAAAAAATGAAAACCAACAGTTAAGAAAAGGCAGGGAGTACTAGTATGGAAGACCAGAATCCCTTAAAGACCCAAAAGCTAACAGAAACTCATAAAACAGTAAATAAACTGATTCAAAGCACCCAAAATAATATCCCCAAAAAACCCTAGAGGCCTCCCCAGTATGGTTGCCAATTCTTCTATAGTAGGAAAACCCCTCTACAGACTACACCAGGGTTCTAAAGTGCAAGCATAGCTAACCATCTAAATTCTCCTACTTTTTAACAACTATCTCGTCATTACCCCACAATCATACATAAAAGACAAAGTATAGGGATCCCGTAGGTATACCTTAAACTCTGCATCTGGTGTCGATCCCTTTGCTCTTAGTTATTTCTCGACTGCAGATATCCTCCCAAGGCCAGCCCGCATTCACCAAAATAAAAACTAGAAACTAAAAGCATGCATTCTATATATGGATTAGTGGGTTAGACATCATAACCAAGAAATGTAAACAAATCATAAATATTTAAGACATCATTTGGCAGGACGGAAAAAGTATTTCTTTATATTAATCTTACAAAAGTCGTTTAGAATATGAGACTGACAACTACTCCTTGAACTCGGTCCTGGGATCCTCTTCACCATGCACCAACTTCTTCCACATCTTCTTCTCCTCTTCAATTCTCTCTAAGGAAATGGCAAAGACTTGCAATGGAGGAAAAAGGAATTATGGCTCAAACTCACAATGTGGTTCCAAAATATTGGGGCAAAGGGGGAATACTAAAATGGGCAGAGTTTCTATGCTCTCATTCTTCTCTTTGGAATGGGACCCCAACACCTTATTTTATAGTCCAAAAGAGATAGTAACGGTTGGGGTGACTAGCTATGGGTGGTCAAATGGTTAGGTAACAACCCAAAAACCTGTATCCCTTTGCAATTTTCATTTTTTGTGCTTTTTGTGTGTATGCGGGTTGTAGTGGTGTAGCAAGAATGTGTACATGGGAAGTAGTTGTGTAGGGCATGTACACCTTCAAAACAATGGTTTTTTAGAAGAGTTGTTCAATGATGGCTTGGCAAAGATAGCAAGTAAGATGACCTGATGCCAAGTATACATGTTTCAACATAGTCAATTACCTTCAACTTCGGAGAATCTGTTGGAAAATAAATGAGCCTTGTGTATTTCAACACTTCCATATGATGTATACTTAGTTCTATATACCCATTTATATCTCACAAGTTTTCTTCCTTTCAGAAGAGGTAAAATATCCCAAGTATCATTTTCCATTAAAGAATGATACTCTTCATTCATTGTTATATCCAAATATGGATGGCTTGAAGCTTCTACAAATGTCTTTGAATCACAAGTCACTGAAACTTGAGCCAAAATAAAAGAGACTCGTTGAAACTTTGAACGAGTCTAATGTTGATGTGAAGGATCATCAACAAGATCATCAACTAGTTTTCATGTTGAATGGACCCATGTAGGAAGTGGTGGTTGTGGTGAAATTTCATGTTCATTGGACTCATTTGGATAAAGGTGAGTAGGTGAAGGTGGATTTTCATCCTCACTTTCATCATCTGAAGAAATAAACTAGAATAGGACCAGAACAAGGCACAAATGTTGAAGATGGCTCAGATGTTGAAGAACGTACAAACGTCAAATTAGGCTTGCAGACCAAGATATTTTCATCAAATTTAACAACTCTTCTAATAATAATTTCATTGGAATGAGGTTGAAGAAGTCTATAACTTTTGATATCTTTAGAATATCAAACATAAATACACTTCTCACTTTTAGGCTATAAATCTTTCATTTTCTCATGAGGAATGTGAGCCCATGCTACACTGCCAAATACATGGAAGTGGCTTACATCTAGATTAATTTTATTCCATGCTTATTCTGATGTAATATTTTTAAGAGCCTTAGTGGGAGTGTGATTTAATATGTAATTTTCATAGTTAATAGATTCATGCAAATAGTTAAGACTTAGTACCTTAGATTGGATGTAACACCCCCCTTTCTTAAACCTATTATTATATGTAATTAATCATCATTAAATATTCCCATGTAATGGCATATAAACATTGTATTCATATTATTGTTGATTTAAAATGCCAATCAACTAATTGTGGGGTGAAGCCTTGAAATTATTGGCCATGTTACCACAAGATGGATTTGTGAGGGGGGGAAGAAAGGGGATTCATGTGTAAAACATCCCAAGCCACCTTGATAAACAATGTGAAGAAAATGATTTTATTTCCTTTAACTTGCAACCGAAGCCAAACGGTTAATGGGAAGGGATTGGTAGTTGAGCAACCCACCACCCTCAATGAATGCAGGTATGGAATATATGGCTAGGACAACATAATCTACCAGCCAAAGGTACAATAAAGTACCAAGTATGTAGCTAGATTGACCCATGGGTTCCTTATAACAGAAGAAAATAAGGGACAATTCAAGAACCTTCTAAAGGGTATTACGTGTAGGGGACACATGAGGAAGAAAAGGAGAAGAAGACCTAGAAAAGAGAGAGAAAGAAGGAGAGACACAACACGCAGAGACCTAAGGAATACAACTACTGCAAAAGAATGTGCAAGTAAGCACAGAGAATTCCCTAATGGTATTATGGATTGGAATGGGGGTGGCCTACAGTCGAAGTGACTAAGAACGTAGAGCCTATGGTTGGGTGGAAAGGAGAAAACCCACATTCATTTGGTTGGTTACATCTTGTGAACAAATAAGTATTTCATATAATCTCTGTAATACAATTAATGGTATGGTTGGATGCCTATGATTGTGTGAAATTGTGTATACCTAGTCAATGGTGTTGATGTTTTTCTATCACAAGTCATTGTACTCATATAATAATATGTATGAATTTAATTATATGAGTATTGTGTGTTTGAGCAGGAGGAACCTACATTTTATCTTAATGGGTTAAATAAATAGTACAATTGATTTCCTCTTGTGAATATAAATCTAGATATATCAATACATTGTGTCTCTTGGGTGTGTAAAAAAGTATTTCTATAACATGATACTTGTAAAACAAAAATAGGATTATAGACTAAGAATGAACAATATCCCTGGGATGAATGGATAGTGTGTCCTGAGATAGGCATGGGAATGCCTCAGTACTAGAGAGAGGCCTCTCTAGGGTTCAGAGAGTTTTAACTCTTTTGGGGAATCCCCTGCCCTAGCATAGGCAGTTCACGGGGAACGAATATTCACCTAAAGTTATGAAGTAGGAATACCTTAGCAGTCTTCCGAATAAAGGAGAGAGCTCTTAAAGGCCTGGTAAGACTTTAGAAAAGACAAAATAATTTATTGAATGGCTAAGTCTAGATATGGAGTGATGATATGTATGAAACCCATGTTTTGAACCTAAAGGAATTGTAGTTGTTGGATAAGCATAGTGAATATATCCCAACCCTCCTCGGAGTAGGCTATGATGCCTAGAGAGTTGTATTTCGATTCAGTGTTATTTGTCGATCCATTGTAGCATGGAAGTATCAGATATACCAACATTTGATCTATATTCCATTATATAGGTGTGAAATATGTTGAAAAGAGTTGGTCAAAGTGTACCTTCAGAGGGAACTCTCGAGTGGTCATAGAAAAACATCAAAGAAGAAACTCAAATGTTTAGTATAGATCATAGATATGGAAGTAGACAAGTTTAATCTTAGTCATTGATCATCAAGGAGGTCCCACTTAGTAGGGCAAGGTGGAAGAGAGAGACGGTGTTGACCATAAGTGGCAACATCTTGATGCATGTTGATATTTGATTGGTTGATGGGATGAGTGTGGGTCTAGTTGGATAGGAGAGACTGTATACCATTGATAAAATACTGACCATTGATCGGTGTAGAGGAAATATCAAATCATTGTCGTAGATTCCTATAAACTCCTTTTTTTCCTTCAAGGATTGTGGCCATCAATTTGGGAAGATGATCATATTTGTACCTTCGATCGATGTAGGAGCAGGATTTGATCTCGGTTGTCAATCTAGAAAGACAATATATCCTAGTCATTCATCGTAGGGTATCATTCAGAGTAAGTTGCAGTCCCAAAGGAAATTTACTCCGAAGGGGGGGACTTTGAGAATAGATCTGAACCATTGATTGGGACCTCAACAAGATATGATCCTATACATTTATCATGTGGTTCCAATTGGAGTAAATCACAAAGATGTGCTCTGATGAGGAGGCTATGAGGGAAGATATATACCATTGATTGGAGTCAGGGTTAGATTAAATCTTAGTCATCGATCTGCCATAAGGGCCTAGTAGTTTCCTTGATGAGTAGTGATAAGTGGATGATGTCACCCCAAAAAACATGATTGAGGCATGTGTCAAAACTTAGAAGATTGAAACAAATACCCCACGATGATGTGTAGACCCACCTCGACCCATGTGTAACGACGTGGTTGTTGACCTATGTCTAGTAAATATTATGCCACATGTCATGGAGTTTTGGCTCTTTTAAGGTAGAGTCCTTTCAGTATCAATATGCCACATGTCATACTAGGTGACCAATACACATGGAAAAATATTCTTAGGTGGAAGGTACATGGTGGCCTCATATTCCAGGTGGAAACCAACATGTACAAAAGTGGACACGTGTTAATTTGAAATTTGTAGGATAGGCCAAGTACGAGCCTTGTCATTTTCATACCTAAGGACAAGTGTCTTAACCCTTTTCGTTAGATATCCGATGAATATATCCTAACCATTCGTTGCAAGGTGATATTTGGAGTGAGTTACAGGGATACATTCTGATGGAGGAACTCCGAGACGAGATCTAGATCGTTGATCTGTCGATATCAAAGGAGATCCAAGATCTAATCATGACCATTGATATGTTGGGATGAAGGATCTCTTAGAGGAGATTTGGACCATCTATCTTCCAAGATCAGAGAGACTCAACAGATGATCTAGGTCATTGATATTTAGCTAAGGGCTCGAGAGGATTATGTGGATGGTTCCATGTGCAGAGCATAGAAGGTACCATGTTCCAA
Organism: Picea sitchensis; assembly: GCA_010110895.2. Lineage (NCBI taxonomy): Eukaryota > Viridiplantae > Streptophyta > Pinopsida > Pinales > Pinaceae > Picea > Picea sitchensis. The sequence goes on along the minus strand of SNQJ01S0012084.1, from coordinate 190,090 downwards.
GCATAGAAGGTGCCATGTGACATAGTGATTTGGCACATGCAGGTGATATTCTATGGGAAATATGAATTCCACATGTCAGGTAGGTGGTGTACCACATGTCAAGGTGAATCAGGATTTTGAGTAAGAAATCCATGTTAGGTTATGTGTGCCACATGTCACACTAGGTGGGAGGGCCATGTGTAATGTCAGGTTAAATATGATGCATCCTACATGATGACACGTGTCAATAGTCGATTGGTCAATGGGAAGAGAACAAGCCCAATTGAGAGAAAATGCCTTTAAGGTGTTTCCTTCGATTTCAACAATTGATTAGAGGAATAAGAACCAGATCTTCATCGTCCATTGGAGTGGGTCGGTCATAGTGGGTTGCGAGTCTGGAGGAGATGCACTCCCACAGAATGACTTTGAGAGATGATATGGGCCATTGATCAGATATGGTAAGTTATCAAACGATAGTTGTCTATTTGGAAAGTTCGATAAAGAAAGGGATCGATAAAACATATGGAACGCGACATGTCAATGCCATGTCAAATCGCACCATTGATAGAGAGCCACATGGCAACGAGGTATATATGGTGAGTAAGGACCCTAAAACTTTAAGGGGCCATAACTTTTGATCCAGAGCTCGATTTTGAGCATGATGATAGTCCTTGGAAATCTCCTTACGAGAAGAAGACGATGGTTCCCTCAAGAAGAGGCTTCAAGATGATTGAGGAAAAGAGAAATTTTGATACCCCAACCCTCAAAAGGGTACTTAAGGGGTTGGGTGTGTTACATTGGATCATATAATTAGCCATTTATTTTAATGTGTGCTTCTTTTTCTCAACAACACAATTTTGTTATGGTGTATATGGAATAGTGTGTTGCATTTGGATTCCCTGTGCAATGGAGTAACTTGTAAAAATTTTGTTCACATATTATCCTCCATTATTTGTTGTTAACCTTTGAATTTGATGACCAGATTATTTTTCTACAAGGGCTTGGTAGGCCAAAAACTTGTCAAACACTTTTCTCTTAATTTTTAAGAAGTAAACCCAAGTGCATCTGGAAAAGTCATCATTGAAAGCTAAGAAATAATTGCAGCCAGAAAAAGAAGGAGAAGAAAGAGGTCCACACAAGTCATTGTGAAAAAGATGCAAAGGGGACAAGGTGTGCCAAGAGACACATTTGTCAAAACTATCTCGATGATGTTTGTTGAAAAAAAAACTGACACAAACACCATCTCTCCAAGAAACAAGAGGAAGACCAATCACCATCTATTGATTACATAGTTTCTATAATGAGTGATATTTTAGATGACCAAACCACGCATGCCAATTTTTTCTCAATTCATCTCTATGAGCAACAAAAACTGATGGAAAATATGATGACCCAAAGTTTTCAAACTTGTACAACCCAGTAATATCATTAGAAATTCCAGTTGCAAGAACATGCTTACGATATTTTAGATACTTGATTACAAATTGGTGTGGTGAAAACTCTACAGTCTTACCTTCACCTAAATGAGTGATTTGATATATTGAGAGAAGTTTTCAAGAAAACCTTGGAACATTTAATAGATCATTGAAATGACCATTGTCTACCTGAATTGTTCCATGCCCTACAACACTAAGAGATATATCATCACCAACAAATATTATATTTGTGTTACATTTATTTAGAGTAGAAAATATGTATTTATCCTTAGCCATATGATAATATGCTCTAGAATCAATAAGCCACTCATCAAAACAAGAAGTAGAAGTTTCATTGAAGGAGAAACTAGAAGCAGAAAGTGCATGTCCATGAGAAGAAGAAGAAGAAGAAGATTCAATATTGATGTTTTGCTTCTTCATCATTGCTTCTAAAGCTTCCATCTTCTTAAAACTTTTGGACTCCACATGACCATATTTCCACAACTTTTTCAATGTATATCACCAGTCTTCCTGCTTTTTAGATTTCTCTCCTTCGTCACCATTAGGAGCATAAGCTGGATGTGAGAGTTTGGCACCCTTATTTTTCTTGTTGTTGTGGCAAGGATGTTACTTCTTGGTATTCTTGGATTTATCTTTCTGTCTAGCCACTAAGGCTTTGTTGGATGTACCAGTAATACTAATGAATCCAATTTGTAGAAGGTTATCTTGCTCTCAAATTACAGCATCACAAAAGGACTCAAGAGATGGTTTTTTATAAGGACTCCCTAGAGATTCTCTAGTGTCATATAAGGTAGATACAGAAAAAAAATATGCACTACGAAGATTAGAAAGAATAACATATATAGATAAATATTCTGGAAAATCTATTTTACATTTTATACATAAAAGTATAAGCGTTTTTAAATTAGATAAGTAATATTCAATGAAAGGAAAATCATTTGGAATTAAGGTCATTAAGTGATTGTCCAACTATTGGGCTTGAATAATAGTGTGTTTACCAAACAATGATTCAATTTTTTCCCAAGCATAATCAAGGTCATCAATTGTTTGAAGGTGAAATATTAAATAAAGAGAGATTGAAATTCTAATTAGTCCACATGGTTCATCATTATTATTGGCCCATTTCACTTTATTTTCATCATCAGTGGGTTCTAGTTCTTTTCCCAAGATAATTTGGTACAATCTATTACTTTTTTTTTTTGGTAAGTTAGTTAATATATTAGAAACTTCTTGGAAAAATTATAGTCCTGTGGTCTTGTGTGTCAACAGTGCCCAGCTGGGAAACCACTGTTGGCACGAGTCTGAGAAAGAGTGACACTTATCCAAAAATTAAGTGTGACACTTGTCCAAACCAGAGTCTTTGTTTGTCATGCAAAAATCTTATGTGCCACACAAGATGACGACCTGTCTCCAAGAGAAAAACTACAAAGCTTCACTGAGTGAAAGATGATTGTAAACTAGACTGAGCTAGACAGGGTATAAAAGACTAGAATCAAGAAAACTTAAACAAAAAAACTATAAAAACCTAAACCAAATTTTGGGCCCGCAAAGGCTTGGGTTTTCTTCATCTTTCCCTTGTCGCACTCTATAATTGTTTGTCGGAGATCTTGGATAAAGGAAATCAAATTTTCCACCCTGCGCCATCTCTCTACATCTCTCTTCTGCAAATCCTTTAGGGATTCTTTGACGTCCTCGTATCCTTTGGTCATTTCACTCAGGGAGACCAGATTTTTCCCCCAATCCACACATTTATCACAAGTAAACTGAGGCTTGGAGAAGGGTCAGGTGGAGACGGTAGAGGTGGTTCCATCAAAAAGGAGAGAAGGGGAATCGAGAGGAGGCGGTCGACGAGGAGGGGAGGCGTGAGGAGGAAATGGACGAGGTGGAGAGGGGGGCGGGAGGTGCAAAACCCAAAGAGTTTCCCATGGTATCAAACCATTCTAACCTGCGGTCATATGGATTTGAAAGAGGGGACAGGTCCTGGGGAGCTTCAAGAATTGATGCAACAGGAGTAGGTACTACTATGGGAGCCAAGACAGGTAAGTCTACTTCGCAAATTAGCTTTGCAGGCACAAGAGATAAGGGGGGATCAGGAGCAATGAGAAGTGCAAGAACTATGGGTAGATTCATAGTGAGGAGAGCGTTGGAGTGGGGCATTTCCTTACCTCAGTCTGCATACCAGACGTCTCCTCTCCTTAGTTTACCTCACAGATGGGGCATGGCGAGGCGTGAGGCTGTCTCGGGGTGGTGAGCATAGATCCGAGTGACCAGGGAGCTCCAAAGAAAGAGAGGGAGAGCTTTGAGGTTCGAGGGAGGGAGAATGATCTCGAGCGTGAAGGTTGGGGTGCGATAATTGTGGAGAGGGAGGCCTATGATATGACATGCAGGTTGCCAGGCGCGTGCGAGGATGTCCATCCGGAGTGTGTGAGAGGGTGGTGGTCATGGAGCGTAAATGATAAGGTGACAAGCTGGGGGGAGGGTCTCTATCATATTCCATCAGGCTATCAGTCTGGCCAGGTGGCCACCCCATGGCTTGTCCACCTGTATTAACATGAAACACCTCATTTGGGGGCACAATCTGTTACTTCTTAATACATCCTCCATATGAGAATTTCATGAGAAGTATTTGGTACTAGTAATAAAAATATCATTGGGATATTCCGTATTAAAATATACAAAAAAATATGAAATTGATTATGTGGATGTAAAGATATAAAAAAAAATAGGTTGTTTAAAAAAAACAACACTAAAAATGAACTTCAGATGTGAAAGTTATGTCCTTTTGAAAAAATGCATAAATGGTAACCAAAGATCCATGTGGCAAGTAGAAGATGGTCCATGTGGTGATGCTCCTCGTAAGTATTCATGTAAGATCACTTTTAAATAAGTTATTTATGAAGTGAACCACTTTTATAGGAAAAACAAGAATCAATTTTATACTGAAGTTACTTTGTAAATGAAAGTTGCATGCAAAATAACTTAAAATAAAATATTAAAGTTATTTAACACTGATTCACTTTTATAACTTAAGTGAAATACACTTTACAATGGATGCACACATATTTTCAAAAAAAAGAAAAGAGACTTGAACTAAAGACCTCTTACTTAATAAAACAACTTTTAACCAAGTGAGCTAGTGAAAAACATATTATATTATTTAGAAGGAGGATTGTTGTTGTTGTTATTTTAGTTGTTGTTATCCCTAGAGAGAGTGCTCATAAAAAACTCTTTTCAAACAAGAAAAAAAATTCACTTCTCGATGACAATAAGGGTTAGATATCGGTTAGCTTACCCGAAAATGTGAATTTCCCATCTGCTTCTAATTTACCGAGATCACACAAAGTGCACAAAAAAGAGAATATGTAGATAGGAAAACCCTTTCCAATATTTTTATAATTTCCCAATATCACACAGAGCACAAGGAAAAGAGAATATGTAGATCAAAAAGAGTAGAAACCTAGAAAACGAAAATTGAAATAAAACCAAAACACTATCTCTACAAAAATTTTAAAAGGGCATATTTGAGATTTATACCCCACGATCTCACTAAAATGGTATTATATTGGGAAAATCAAAACCTTATCAAGTGAAAAAAAAAAGTATTCCTAACTGAAAAAAGCGCTATCGACACAAGGAAATAGTCCTCTCAGCATAGAAATGTGCAAAAATGGAAAAAAATAGATATGTGACAATACGAATTCACCATCTCGATCTGCAATGGGAGAGGGTCTTCAAATGAACTATAATACCATGTTTTGGGGTCTTATAATCATAGGTAACTGGTTTCTTCAGTTTTCTATTTGGCGTTGCCCCGTGATGAAGACATCTGGCTCTATTGATTCCATTTCCCCTTCCATCCATTTTACCCGATCCTCCATCACCCTCTTGCGTCCTTTGTCCACCGTTGCGCCCTTTAGTTCCTCAACCTTCATTCCTTCACCCCTTCGCCAATTTTATCCCTGCACGAATAAACAAACTTAGCTTAAAAGAAAAATAAATAGGTTAATAATGTTAGTAATTAAATTTAGTATAGTTAGATTTATGTTAGACTTGTTAATAATAAATTAATCATTAATTAATTAATTAATAATTAATAATTAAGTTAGTTTTTAATAATTAGGCTAGTTTGTTAGAATAAACATTAATCAAAAAATAAAAACAATATAATAATATTAACAATAAAACATATAAAAAATAAAATAATAAAAAACAATTAATTATAAAACATATTAAAAAACATATACAATTAACCACATATATTAAACAAAACATATGTAATAAAAATTAAACAAAATATAATAAGAATAAAACAAATAGAGTAAAAAATAAAACATAAATAAACACAAACACGTAAAATATATATAAAACAAATAAATAAAAAACAAAACAACAAAAATTAAATTCAAAATATATAAAACAAAAAATAAACTAAAACAAAACAAAACATAAAATTAAAAATTAAAAATAAAAAAACCCAAAATACACTCTATGCTAAGTTCTACCCAC
>SNQJ01S0012084.1:98299-179815 GCA_010110895.2 Picea sitchensis | reverse complement strand
CATGGTGTATTGTGGTGTATTGGTGTAACTCTTATACTATTGTTCATTGCTCATTGGATATAATTGAATGGTTTAAGTATAAGTTGAAAAAGGTTTTAAATTGTACTTGATACTGATTCACCCCCCTCTCAGTATCAACAGTAATGAATCAAATGTGCAAAGAGATCAGTCAGGGACCATGATTTGATTTGTATCAGAGCTCACAAAGCCTTCTATTTTTCATCAATCCAATAATAGAGTCACAACAATTACAGGATTCATGTGCCAAGAGAAAACAAGGGAGGTCGGAACCTCAGATCGAGGAGCCGAAATCCCTTACCAAAAGGAAGGAAACCCTAAAAAGGGTGCACCGAGTAAGCAAGTCCAAGGTCAAGCAGAGATTCCCTAGAAAGGGTCAAGCGACTCACTAGCACTCATGTCAAACAAGTCGTCCATAGATGCTACCCTGAAACAACCATCCAAGGAAATTGGCAATTTGATCGCCATTATCACACCCTTATAGTTCACAAAGGGGAATCCTGATGTGGGGTGGATTTTCAATGAAGAACTGATGCCCATTTCTGTAGAGGAGATGCCTCCTAATGATTTTTTCTTTGATAAAAAAAGGAAAGCCATGGTGAGACAAGGATTATATCAAAGGGAGGGCATAGTGGCTAAAATTTTTAAAATCATGACAGATTGAAAGGTCGTGAAAGAGGAATAATTCATAGACGAGATAGCAGGAACACTAGGGGCTTATGCTACAACCAATCAGTACTCAGTCAGAACTTTGAAGGCCTAGTTGAAATGAAAGAACCTCTTGATCAATAAGTTAGAAGCTAAAGTGGCTACTACTGAAGCAAATGCCAGGGACAAGGTGAGAAAAAGCCTCGAGCAAGCCCGAATAGTCGATCTATAAGAGATCGAGAAACTCAAATCTGACCTTGAGCAGGTGCACCAGTCGACACAAATTAGCCAAACACAGGTAATCCAACAGGGGCAACAAATTATAGAGTTACAATCGAAATTGGATGTGGTCGAGAATCAGGTTTTAGACATACAAATGTTCATATCCCAAGCCACCGAAATCGGACATAAGGTATTAACGGCTCAACAAAATTTGCTTGTAAAAGTAGGAACCATTCAAAACCACTTTCAGACAATAAATCAAGTGTTAGAAAATATTTCTTTGAGAGAAAGAGAATCCGGGGCAGCTCAAGTCACCTTCCAAGACGTTGTTATAGCTACGACGGAGATAGAGATGGTCGGTAGTTCTAAATTATCCATCGCAGAACAAACTAGAGGAAATATCTCGCTGAAGGTCTGGGAGCAGAATATATCAGAAAGCTAATGAAGTGATGGATTCTTGTGAGGAAACGTTCACCTCGATAAGTAAAAGTTTGTTAGACCTTGACAAGGAAGGCAGTGCTGGGACGCTGGGAAAAATCAATATAGCTAAACACCTGGTGGACATCAAGAAAACCCGGAGAAGGAACAAGTGGAGATATCATAGATAAGCTAGGTCGATATGGTCCAAGTGGACAAATGGCTATTACAGCCAAGTTTAAAATTATGCTCTATCATCACGGAAGACCGACAAGTAGGGAAAAGGCTGCCAGAATAGGCGAAGAGTTGTTACACCTTTGAGTCAAGAAACCAAGCAGAGCCTTCCAAGTTAATATCCCAGTTGGTGGAAAGGTGTGTCATTTGCATCGAGCAGGTGAAGGGGCAGGTTTCTAGTGCTAAATAATGACATATGTCAACTCGTTCTATTTCTAGAGCCAGAAGAGCAGAGAAAGGAAGGTGCTCTACTCTTATGAGGGAAGACAAGGATGAGGAGATGAAATGCTCCATTTTTTTATTTTTTTTTGTAATTGACAAGTTTCTAGAACGATGGGAATTCTAAATGTTCAGAATTTTTGTTTAAATTGACATCGAGGAAGAGATAAAAAGGGGCTTTTTTTTTAGGATGGATTGTAATAGAGAAAAGTTCTTTTGAGCCAGGATTAATACAAAGTGAATTGAAGACTCCATATTATGTCAATATTGAGTTATGTGTTTTCCTATGTTATTTCATGTTTCATGTCATTTTTTACATATACATCTTTGATGAATGTTTTAGATGCAATTTAGTATAACTTATACTGTGGTGATCAGTTTCTAGTTGTCTAGTTATTTACAGTTTTTCCTCTATATCGGCTCCTAGCAGGTACAAGACCTGTGAATTCCTTAGATCTCTACATTATATGCTTTCATCAAGCTATCCCTTTCCTTTCTTCTTCTGCCACATCGTGGGATTCTTCTAAAAGTGATGCCTCGCATTGTTGACAGCTCTATGTTTTCATACTCAGTTTCAAGATTTTAACTCAGTTATAGAAAATGACCTTTAATTTCATTAAACCCTTCGGTTGGCTTCACTGAATTTTCCTCATATAATCTAGAATTGAAATAAGCACTTTAAAACATCAACCCTCTTTTAAAAATATGTCCTCCCCATGACTGTACCCATCGTAAGACAACCCAACATCGAACCCAACCTATCGGATCAAACCAACAACGCTTTGAATCTTTTCGATACCATACTTAAGACTGCCATCACCCGAACAGAGCTTGAATGTTCATGGGCTGCCATCGAACGATATATCAACATTCAAGGTCATTTGGAAGTTAGACAAAGACAACTCAGAGATTGGATATAGCCTCATTCCCCGAAGTTGTTTCTCCCCTTTTCTTTTACTCATTTCAGATTCTTAGACTCTACACTTTATTTCCTTAAGTTTAGACTTAGGACCAACATCTTTCTGGTGTTGTTGCCGTGGATGGAGAATTGCAGTCACTTTCCCCTGAGAAAACGACATTTCCAAGTTTCATTTTTTGATAGTGAACAAAGAGAGAACACCTTGTTAAGGGTAAACCTTCATCATTCACTTGGTGACTCCACTCTTAAGTAAGCTGGCATCCTTTCGGAAGAACACCAGACAAAACCCAGATGCCAAACAGACAGTGCCAGTTTTTGACCCTGAAAAAATACTAATACCAAGGGGTATTTTTAAACAAACCGTGGTTGCCTATCAACCCAAGTCTAATCATTCTAAATATAATACCTTTCTTGAACCACAACCCTCACGAGAACTTCCTCTCGGGAAAATATCGGGCAGTGTTGTCGAAGCCAAAACCCTGAAGTTCGGGCAGCTCCTACCCGAGATCAAAATCGAGACCTTTCTGATTGCCTCTTACGCTACAAGGGGTAACACTCCTACCTTAAAACTCATCCCTATCAATATCCCATCGACTCTAAACCCCTCCGTCACTCAAGGCCTTGAAGAATTTTCCATGTACACAAACTCGACATCGACGGGTTCTCCCATTTACATATCCTACAAGTCAGAGGAACCGAGTCCACATATACCTTCTTCTCCTTTTTCATCTTCCACCTACCTTGGTAAAAAGTTTCTAGACTTTTCCCCTTTCCACCCTAGGGAAGACAGAGAGTCACTATACATCTTCACCAACCCTCTTTATAACGCACTGATTTCCTCTCCTAGGTTATCCATGGCCGCCGCCGGAGGAGGAGTAGGGGGAATAGGAGGCCAAGGCCAACAACCGCCTCCCAGGGTTTTCACCAAAGTAGCTGCTAGATACGCACCCTTGGTCCTTATGGTACCTCTCCATGATTTACCTGAGAACTATAAGAAAAACCTACCCAAGTTCACAGGAGAAGGGGATCTAATTGCAGCAGAGCATATCAACGTTTTTTATCAATTCGATGATATTCTAGGGCTCGAGCATGAGGACGTGTATTCTTGATTGTTTGTCCAAACCTTTGAGGGACAGGGAGAAAGGGACGACTAGGTATCAGGAAATTGACCCACCGAAACAGGTGACAAATATTTTTCTTTTAGAGGAGAACGAAGTGGTAAGGCCAAGGTATGAATTTCTTAGGTATCTGGTTTTCAAATGAACATCACTTAAAACATAGAAGTGGTCACACAAGTATGTTGTATTCACCTGAGTCAGGATTGCATGATAAAATCTGAGTTTTTGAGGTCCATAGTCTTCTCTCTTTCCCTTTTTCATCCTTGTCCCTCTCTCCTTAATCTCTGACACCTACCCATACCATCCATAGAGGAAAAGAGGTTCCACTTCAATTTGGGAAACTGGAAAATGTCTCGGGAAGTAAGGTGGTCTTCACGACTCCTTGGTCCCCTACTGAATAAATCCATGCATAGGCGGATCCTAACTCTCGTAGGTCTTTTAACAGGTTTTGAATGGTTAAGTCTTGCTCAAAAGAAGACCCCTGGAAATGAATTCTCTCCTATTTTCCTACGGACTAGGGCATTTTGAAGGTTAAGAGAAAGTTGGTCCAAAGCACTCAAAGTAAGTTGACAAGCCTCTGTAACGAATATCACCCTTGGTTTTCTATTACGCCAATTGATTTCCCCCACTCCACTTTTCAAAAGTAAAGTATAAGACAGATGGTGATCGAAAATTCATAATTGATTGCCACCATCTAGTCCAAAGAGATGATGAAAGGAAATTCATAAAAATGATTGCCCTCATCTCAACATTTAAATGCAAGATTACAGTTTGGAGTGGTGAAAGGAAATTCAATAAAGGGAACCAGATAACTTCATCGGGGTACTGAACAGGCTCACTGGTAGTGAAAAAATATCTAAGATATTTTGTAAGGCTATCATACTTAAATTATACTACACTCTGGTAATCAACATTTTTGAAACCGGATCCACAACAACATTTCATGCAGGTCTCCCCGTTTTAAAGCATTGATTTTTTTTTTTTGACGCAAGCTAAAACCTATCGTATCTGTTAATTTTCCTAAGATTGATTGGACCATCTTAAGCAGCTCCATTTTCAGCCTCGAGGAAGGGAAAGTTACCGAATGGACTATCGTCGAGCTTAGGAAGAATGTTGAGTTTTGGAAAGTTTTGGAATTAAATTCGAAACCTCAATTTTTCCTTTGCCCCCCGTTTTCCAAACGAAGTGTCACTGAAGCAAGTTGATGACTCCATGTACCCCTTCTCAGGCACTTGATCGGTTGTCCTTCTAATCCCACAAGGACATGAGATCCCTAGTTGGAGCCTATGTTGGAGACGCCTTTCTCTAAATGCACGAAGTATTATACTTAAGCCCAAAAAGGTTGGTTTTCGGGACTTCGTTTGTTTCATGTGTCTCTCCCCTAACGTTGCAGTATTCCGACGTGTGAAGTGGAAAAAACCTCCATAAGTTTAATCACCATTACTAAAACACTAAGCGGGGCTTATCATCTCTTAGTACCTCGTACCCTCTCTCTCGGGAGTTACGCATTGAATGTTTCCCAAGCCTCTGACTTGCGAAGTCGTGAAGTTGTGTTAAAGTTACCCATGTTAGTATCAAGAAACGAGTCACTTTAAACCCTGGTCAGTTACTATCACGATTTTGAAACTTGGCGATTGTCTCCCCAAAAGGAAACACCCTTTTAACCCTGATCCCCGAAGTCGCAATTTTCTTTTATTAAGCATGGATAATTAAAAGACTTAAGTCAAATCACTTCTAATATATTAGCTCGCACCATCGCGGTTTTGGGTTTTTGAGGCTCAGTGGCTAGGAGCGAAAACACTCGATGTGGCAAGCGCAAAAAATGGGATTAGAAACTAAGTGCACCAAATCAAAAGATCTAAACCAGATTAATTAGCACCTTAAATGAACTTTAACATGTGTGGTTTACAGATGAAGTCTTGAATGATCCTTCATTTTTCAATGTTACGAATCGTCAAGCATTTATGGCATTTATTTGAATTTGCAGTAAGGTGACAGATAGTACGATCTCGTTTTTAATTATAAATATTTCTATTAAGTGATTTGACCATTTTGTTGGCAAGGAAACCCATGGGTTTAAATGACCAAGATAGAGAGTTTTTCCTTCATTATTTTAGTTTTCATTTCTAGTTGCGTGCAAAACTATTTCACCAGGATAACCGTTGTTTCTGTTTTTCAATTTTTTGACAGGTGGTCCAGTTGCAGGTTTTTCTAACATGGCTCCACGAAAAATGTCCAAGGCAGCTGTCGAGAGTTCAGGTCAGGGTTCATACATTGTTTCTGATACCTCGCCCCGGAGTAGTAATGTTGTCAAGACCTGGTCATACATTTCCAACATTCTGCAATCTGAGTTTGTAAGTTGTTCTGATGATTCCAGCGACAACGAGAACGATGACTTATCAACCAAATACAAAATCATCGCTCAAGCAGAGATGCACAAAATAGCGGTGAGGCCCCAGCTTCTTCCCTATTGTGACATGATCAAGTGGGTTCTAGACCATGTGGACATCCCAACCAGGACAATTATCAGCGAACAAAAGGTAACGATTGGAACTTTTAGGCCATAACATTTGCGGGCAATGTATAATTGTCACCCACACTGAACCTCACTCACAATGCTGAATTTATAGAAGGTTTCAAGAAGGAGTGGGAGAAGTATGCAAGAATTTTGTCCGATCTGATCAAAGATTGGGTCTCACACCCCACGAAATTCAGGGCCGACACTAACAGGATCTATTCAATCTCCTCCTTAGAGCCACAATTCAAGTACATAGCAATGATGGCCTACAAGTTGTATGGGAGGGAGGACACTACCCATTTTTTCCTCCCTTGGGTATTTCTCATTCATACATTTGCCGAGGGCTTCTCCTTTGACTGGGATAGACTATCGTCTAATAGTCTGACCAGTCGAATTATCGAATATCGAGCACAGAGGGCAAGTAAGAAAGAGGCTTCGTTCTTTATGTCTGCTTACCTCATGGATGCCATCTACTTCATGACACCATTCCCACTAATGAACTGGAGCTGGGCTTCATCCAATACAGATCCCATTCATGTCTACCACTCGAAGCTCTGGGAGGATAATGCCAAAGAATTCATCTATGAAATATTCAACTAGGTAATGGTGCCATTGCACGTCGCCATCTTCGGCCAGCCGCCGCCCAGGATTTTGGATAGCATCGCGACCAACCTAAGTAGCATGGAATATTGGTATATAGAGGTGGAATTTTAATATATCAAGGTTTTCGGCACCTCTGTCCCTCCATATGCTCTACCGCTATTTTTGCTAGATAAGCTATTATGTAGCGAGATCGTCAGGCAGACTGTGCTTGGTGGAATAAGCAATGAGCTCAGAGGAGTATCACAGAAGGTATGACCACCCTTCAACATTCATATTGGCGCATATTCCTTGTTATATTTTGGTCATGCTAAAGCCAAGGCTATGGTTTTATAAGAAATGAAGATGGTGGATATTGAGTTCAAGAAGCATGACCCTTGTAAGGTTGTGAGAAATCACTTGGTGAGTTGTGGCCTGAAGAGATATGAACATGAGGATTCCCCTCATGATGAAATATTCTAGGGTGCGAGGTCCTACTCAAAAGTCCTAATTCCGATTCAAGCCTTACCACTCAGAGATAAGGTTGATTTCTTTAAATTCCAAGAGCACCAATGGAGTTGTCTCCCTCAGATTTTACAAGGTGAAACCCCAAAGATCCCATTTAAACAGCATATGGGGGTCAAATCTTCAAAGGAATCGAGTCCTAAATAGGAGAAGAACCAAGAGAAAACAGGGGAGGTCAAAACCTCAGATCAAGGAGCCGAAATCCCCTACCAACAAGAAGGAAACCCCGAAAAGGGTGCGCCAGGTAAGCAGGTCCAAGGTTAAGCAGAGATTCCCTCAAAAGGGTTGGGCGACTCACTACCACTCATGTCAAACAAGTTGGCCATAGATGCTACCCCAAAACAACTATCCAAGGAAATCAACAGTCTGATCGCCATTATCACACCCTTACAGTTCAAAAAGGGGAATCCCGATGCGGGGTGGATTTTCAATGAAGAACTGACGCCCATTTCTGTAGAGGAGCTGCCTCCTAACGAATTTTTTTTTGATAAAAAAAGGAAGGCCATGGTGAGACAAGGATTATATCAAAGGGAGGGCATAGTGGCTAAATTTTTTTAAATCATGACAGATGGAAAAGCCGTGAAAGAGAAAGAATTCGCAGATGAGATAGCAGGAACACTAGGGGCTTATGCTACAACAAATCAGTACTCAGTCAGAACTTTGAAGGCCTAGTTGAAACGAAAGAACCTCTTGATCAATAAGTTAGAAGATAAAGTGGTTATTGCTGAAGCAAATGCTAGGGACGAGGTGAGAAAAAGCCTTGAGAAAGCTCGAATAGCCGATCTGTAGGAGATCAAGAAACTCAGATCCAACCTTGAGCAGGTGCACCAATCAGCACAAATTAGCCAAACACAGGTAAGCCAGCAGGGGCAAAAAATTATAGAGTTACAATCGAACTTGGATGTGGACGAGAATCAGGTTTTAGACATAAAAATGTTTAGATCCCAAGTCACCAAAATCTGACATAAGGTATTAACATCTCAACAAAATTTTCTTGTAAAAGTAGGAACCATTCAAAACCACTTTCAGACGATAGATCAAGTATTAGAAAATATTTCTTTGAGAGAAAGAGAAGCCGGGGCAACTTGGGTCACTTTCCAAGACATTGTTATAGCTACGGTGAAGATAGAGATGGTCGGCAGTTCCAAATTATCCATCATAGAAAAAACTAGAGGAAATATCTTTCTGAAGTTCTGGGAGAAAAATATATCAGAAAGAAGGGGGAAAGCTAATGAAGTGATGAAGTCTTGTGAGGAAATGTTCACCTTGATAAGTAAAAGTTTCTTAGACCTTGAAAAGGAAGGCAATGTTGCGATGCTAGGCAAAATCAATATAGGTAAACACCTATTGGACATCAAAGAAAACTTGGAGAAGGAACAAGTGGAGATATCCCAGATAAGCCAGGTTGATATTGTCCAAGTGGACAAATTGCTACTACAACCAAGTTTACAATTATGCTCTATCATCACGGAAGACTGACAAGTAGGGAAAAGGTTGCCACACTTAGCAAAGAGTTGTTACACCTTTGAGGCAAGCAGCCAAGCAGAGCCTTCCAGGTTAATAGCCCAGTTGGTGGAAAGGTGTGTCATTTGCATCGAGCAGATGAAGGGGCAGGTTTCTGGTGCTAAATAATGACAGATGTCAACCCATTCTATTTCTGGAGCCAGAATAGTAGAGAAAGGAAGGTGCTCTGCACTTACGAGGGAAGACAAAGAGGAGGAGATGAAACACTCCATTTTTATTTAATTTTATTTGTAACTAAAAAGTTTCCAGAATGATGGGAATTCTAAATGTTCAGAATTTTTGTTTAAATAGACATCGAGGAAGAGATAAAAAAGGGATTTTTTTTAGGATAGATTGTAATAGACAAACGTTCTTTTGAGTCAGGATTAATACAAAGCGAATTGAAGACTCCATATTCCGTTAATATTGAGTTATGTGTTTTCCTCTGTTATTTCATGTTTCATGTCATTTTTTACATATACATCTTTGATGAATGTTTTAGCTGCAATTTCGTATAACTTCTACTGTGGTGATCAGTTTCTAGTTGTCTAGGTACTAGCAGGTACAAGACATGTGAATTACTTAGATCTCTACATTATATGCTTTCATCAAGGTATCCCTTTCCTTTCTTCTTCTGCCACAGCATGGGATTCTTCTGAAATTGATGCCCCACATTGTTGATAGCTCTATATTTTCATACTCAGTTTCAATATTTTAACTCAGTTACGGAAAACAACCTTTGATTTCATTAAAACCTTCATTTGGCTTCACTGAATTTTCCTCGTATAATCTACAATTGAAATAAGCACTTTAAAAGATCAACCCTCTTTTAAAACTCTGTCCTCCCCATGACTGTACCCGTCGTAAGACAACCCAACATCGAACCTAGCCTATCGGATCAAACCAACATCGCTTTGAATCTTTTCGATACCATACTTAATACTGCCATCACCCGGACAAATCTTGAACGTTCATGGGCCACCATCGAACGGGATATCAGTATTCAAGGATATTTGGAAGTTAGACAAAGACAAATCAGAGATCGGCTATAGCCTCATCCCCCGAAGTTGTTTCTCCCCTTTTCTTTTACTCATTTCAAATGCTTAGACTCTACACTTTATAGCCTTAAGTGTAGACTCAGGACCAACAGGGGGCACCACTTTAGTTGCCACAAGTTATATCAATGCCACATCTTTGACCTCTGAACACCATGTAGGATATGACTCCCCCAACTTTGCTTGTCACGTTGATAGTGTGCCACCAGCTGTCTTGAACGACATTGGAGGCATTGAGAAGCCCAGACACCTCAGACGTAAGCCTAAAGTCCTTTGAAGGACTTGTGAAGGAAGTCATCTTAGTCATTTATGTCCATCCATGGCTAGGATATCAAAAGCATGGGGCTCGCCTAAGGGCCTTTCAGATTCTGAGGAAACTGTGGTTTCCCCACACCTTTTTCCTCTGATTGACATGACAGTAACACCATTGCAATCCTCTCTTGATCATACCCCCATTCCTGAGGGTGATGTATCCCTTATCCCTGTTACCCTGCATCCTATTTAACCTAGATTTGAAGAAGTGGTTGTACCAGTGTAATATCTGGTCAATCCTACTCTCCCTGTGGAGAGTGAGGCATCCTTCGATCATGTCGTTATCATTCCTAATCCTACACCTTCTAGGTGAGAGAGAGTCTTTCTTTCACCAAGTCTTCTCCCTCCTAGTTTTGAGGAGATCACTTTTGACTGGGATAGTCGCATGGGGTATCCAATACCCCCACCTATGTATTTTACATTAAGAGACATTGTTTGATCCATCACAGAGAGTATATCCTCAGTTAACGCTTTATCCTCCTTGACTTGGAGATATTTGGGTTTCCCCAAGCTTATGTCGGCTATTCGTAAGATACTGACATTCCTCAAAAGGTTTGTATGGTAGCCTTGGCCTCCCCCCTTACATGCTAATTAGAATAGAGTCCACGAGTTTAATTTAATCTCTTTTCCATCTCGTCTTTAAAAAGTGAAAATATTTCTGAGTGATTTGTCCCTTTCATGTTTGTTAAATTGGATTTGAAAGATCACGAGTCTCCGTTAAGCTATTTTCCGAATCGTTACCAAAAATAGAAAAAATCATCGAGTGAACTTGTCGTTTTCACACTCGTAAATTAGATTTTAAAAGACATCTACTTGGCACAAGTTTATCCCTTTTTCACACCAAGTAGACTAAAAGACATAAAAAAGGACATTTTTGGGCGTTAATTTGTGATTGCATCTCATGCCCCTGCTTGTAGTATTGAGCCTATAGTCGGTTCTCACTTTGCATTATAAATCATTTTAATTAGCAGTTTTGCATCCTCAACCAAGAAGAGCATTGTTTATATCCTTCACAATTTGACACCCTATATCTAGGAGGGAACATTCCCTGAGTTTCCATCTCCCACATGCACTTCCCTGCATTGAGCATAGGTATGTTCCACTACTGGAACTAGTTTTTCTTACTTGTGACACTCATTTCCTACTCTGTATCATAGAAATTGTTTGTTATGAAAAACAAAAAGACGAGTGGGAAGGGAGTATTATCTTATATCGACAGCAGTCATGTCGCCTTTGAATAGAGCACAAAGTTATTTGAATCCATTCATCATAATTTTTGGTTTAGCATGGCCTTAGGAAGATGAGCTCATTACAGAGTCTTCTCTACCGAATGGTTACTCTTCCATTCCCTACAGAGAAATTCATTGATGCCTCCTGCAACTCATTCTTTTATCATTGGGTCTATGTTTTCAGAGTCCACCATATGTCTCATGCTCTTGTTCAAAGGAAGTCTATCATACTGTGTCGACCACTCCTGAGAAATCTTGACTATGCATGTCGGCCATACTCGTAGTTTGTCTCAGAATCACATGATACTTTAGTCATATCATGCACCCTGGCCCTACTTCCATTATTGGTAAGTAACCTTGAACCGAGCAGTCAACATTTCATCATTGGTCACTGAATGGGTGGTTTCCCTTGTGTTTGACGACAAGACATCTATTCACACATTGGGATTTGTGCAATGTCTTGGATGCCATTATCCTTATTGGTGGTATCCTCACCTTTCTCAGCAAGTTTTCATCATTGGTTTCTATTCAGAGGGTATTTTTCGTGTGCCGCTTGGACTTGGGACACGCGAAAGATGCACAGGGTCATTGGTTTGTGAACTTGTTCTTCGTCCAATTTCCACCAAATCATGAAGCTCCTATTTTGTACCTCATGCTGACTGATGAGAGATGCCTTAATTCTCTCCTTTCAGTGGGTCTCTTTCCATCGACATCAGCCCATTATTTGGAAACGAGACCTAGACTCTTTTGAGTACCTTGAGGCTTGCAGTCATTAGTGGCAGGCTCTCTCGCCATCGACAGTTAAGAATCTATCAATGTCTTTTGATTGATGGATTCTTCAGGTTTTCAACCCCGACTCCTCTATTAACACTTGTAAGAATGTACTCAGTGCCTTTATACCTACTTTCATTATCGGTAGGTTATCTCACATTTTTTAACAGTATACATCAATGACTAGTAATCAAACAATGTCCCATTGTGTTGGACCTCAACTCCTTTATTCACATAATGTAGAATTGCACCTTTGGAAGATTGTGTAGAAGACTTGAAGTCATCACTATGTGGCCATATCTTTCCTGGTTTGTTGCTTCCTTTTCATTGGACCAGTACCTATATGAATTCAATGATCATGGGAGATCAGATTGTACTCAATGGTATACAGATATCTTCAGATTGGTTTTGAGACTGTTTCTATTGGGCCTTGTTCGTGACTATGACAACTTTTTGGCATGTAACTGCATTTGTATTTTCCTATTCATGGCCACATACACTTGTTTGGTATATTTTTCACATGGATCTGCAATGTATTTTGGCAGCCATATATGTAAAGTTAGTACAGAATGTAATGAGCAATTGAGTTTGTCTAGCTAGTTCTCTACCACTCCACTTTTGGGTTATTTATAATGTATTTCGACCATCGTAGATTCTCCTCTAACCTCACATATTAGGGGGCATCTGTTATAGAAAGATTTTCCTCACCCTATGCAATATTGCAGAGAGGGCCTTGTTCCATTCCCCCATGAAAACTTACTTTCCCTGATTGATAAATCCAAAGACAAAAATAAATATTTTTCCAGTTGTATGCACCTTGAAAGCTATACATCAAACGTATATGCTAGCTTCTCAACTACAGCTCACGTACATCGGGATTTGTGCCAAGAAAATAAAATTAAATGTCGGGTTTCCATGTCACGACATGAGATCTCTAATATTTGGCCTTCCATATACTGGAAATGTTCCAAATCGACCCTTCGGTTGCATTTTGAAGCCTATAAAGAATCCAATTCCGAGCTATGGAAAAGAAGAGAGAATTCAAATTTGAGAGCAAAGTTACTCTGGAGAAATTATTACTTCATTATTGAGTCTGCATCCCTTTGTCCTTTAAGTCTGAACATAGTGTTCATCCCCCAAGCTCTTCCCTTATTGATGGAGAACCTCTTTGTCTCCCTTATATGAGCTTTCCTTTGGTGGAGGATTGAAGTGGTGGAGGCCCAGTTGGAAGGAACTCGGTTTCTTGGTTCTGAACCATGCTAACACAAAAATTTGTAATGTTTCACTTCTGTTGATCATTTATTAATATAAATATTCATTTCCCGTCCAATTGATATCTTATAGATATATGTATTATGATCCATGGGCATGTTTGTTTTGTATATTGATGGATTATGCTATCTAATGTGAGAACCTGTTATATCATTACTATATGCTTGCTTTGCTTGTTTTTTGAGAACTTGTTGCAGGTATAAAGATTTGAGTCAAAGTGCTCAATGGTGGACGTCATCAAACTTCTGGATGAGGTAAGCCTCTTTTTTACTTATCTTTCACATTAGTTTATATAGCATATGTTGGAATTGAGTCAATTTCTACAGTCATACATGTCTGTTGTGGTTCACCCTAGCCATAGAGAGACTTTCCTCGTAACACAAGCATGTATCAATATCACCTCAACCAAGTGCCTCCAAGACATGCCTTAAGCATGTTCCATACCATCCATGATACAAGCCTTAAAAAAACACATAAAAGACATACGTTTACTAATGAAGAAGAATCGAAGCATATAATCTCATGTAAAAAAACCAACCTGGTGCATATCATCTTCAGAAAAAAAGAGATGTCATATTCTTCAAACCCTTTTCCACAAAGATGTGACCTGTACACTGTCAACCCATGGATGTCTAAACTTTTCTCCACTATAACCCATGGATGTATGCTCCTTGCTCCACTACGACCCGAAGATAACCTCATAAAGATAGTTTGCAGAATTTTTCTTCACTTCCCTTCTCTACCTCATACTTCACTACCTCATAATTCACTAACTCAAATATGCTATGAAAAGATAAACCAAAAGATCACTTGTAAGACAGATAATCATTAAACTTGTGTGTGTAAGAATGAGAGGCTCCTTGAAGTGTATTTATACTTGTCCATGTGACTTATTTCCTTAACGTTATGGATGACCTGTACTTTCTTTCCATAACTATTTTTCCCTTTAATTAATGACTTGTAACTTCTTGTTACCACTGTTTAGCGGTTTCGTGACCATTCGTCGGAGCTTCCAACTTCATGACCTCATAACTCCTCAACCGTGAGGAACCATGTGGTGTACCACCTATTGTTGGAAACAAAATGATGAGGAATATCCATCTATGAGGGTTTTGTATACACTTGAAATACTCTTCAACCTCATTTTATTTAATCAAATTCAGGCCTCATGACCACACCTCTGGGTTTCTTGCAGACTTCTTCAAAGAATCTTCCCATGAGGGCCATGCTTAAAGCTACACCATAAGGGACCTCTTTGGAGACTTGTCCAAATACACCCATCACATATGTTGACATCAATGGAAACGAATTGTCCAACAACATCAATTATAACCTACTATCTAACACTTTTTCCCAAGAATTCAAAGATTCTTGGTTAACCACTCAATGTAATATTTTGTCTTGGAATTGCAAAATTATATCCATATCTTTGATTTTCTTGGACTAATATTATTGTTGCATAAATCCATAAATGAAAAACATGTGACAAAATGACTCATCGTTTTGATGGCTCAATGTTTCTTGGACAAGTTGTGGCACATGTGAAGTTGCATCAATGGGAGTTTCAACAATGAGAGTTGCAGCAGTGGGAACCAAAACACATCTTATGGCGAAATCATTCTGCACAATAACCTGTCTGGAACATCGTCTTTTCATATTAACTCAAATTTAAATGAAACATATGTTATTTCTCTAATATTTATCCATAATTCATATGAAATACTAAGGAAATGCAACAGAAATCACCTTGGTTCTAAATCCTACATATAAACATTAAAATAGATTAATAAGTAGAAAATAGGAGGTTATGGGTAAGAAAGAACGGATTAAAAATAGGGAAAGAGGATGTAAAAAGGATGACAATTCCATGGCCCAACAAGGGGATCCATTCTTTGGCATTTTATTTGTTCCATAGTTGAGTAGAGCATCTAGGAGTAGTTTTTTTAGAATAATAAAGTAGGAAAATATTATGTAGAAGCCATACAAGCCATAGTGTCAAAGGAAACTCCAATGTGAGTGCCTCTTTCTTTGTATTTGGATTTCCATAACTGAATAAAAGAGAGTATTTTCACATTTCAGTTATTTCAGAAATTCAATCAGAGATAGTAATTAATTAATCTAGGATCTAAGGAAAATTAGTTTCCATAGTGTAATATTTTTTGAATATTATAAGATCTGTTGTGATGAATTATTACATGGAATATCCATGGCAATTTACAGATCAAGAAAACTCTAAAATATCCTAAAATTAGAGAGAGAAGTAACTCCACACCTTGAGAAATAGATAGAATAATGAAACTTAAGCCTCGTCAAGGGTGCAACCTAATTTTAAAATAGAACAAATGTACAAGACAAGATGATTTCAACACTAGGTCTTCTTGGTATATATACAGGAGACAAAGGTTAAAATTATAATTAAAGGGTGTAGCTGACAACACTAATATAAAAATAGAAATGTAATAACTCAATATCGAGGGATTAACATGGGGATTTCTCTCGGACTTAACATATTTTAAGTGAGTTTGAAAAATCAATGTTTGGAAAGGTCCTAATGGATTTTGGGTGAGTTCAAAAAAACAAATTTTGAAAAGACCTTGATTGTTCATGGTTAGTTTGAAAAATCCATGTTTCAAAATATTTCTAAGGCTTTTGGGCGGGTTCAAAGGATCGATGTTTGAAAATGTCTTAATGATTCTAAGAAAGTTTAAAGGATTTATGTTTGAAAATTCCTTGATGGCTTTAGGGGATAACTATAAAAAATATTTGAAAGTAAACATTGGGAGAGACCCGACAACAAATTATGAATGGAAGATAAAAAAAAAGAGGGGTTAGAGATAGTATCTTAGTTTGGCTATAAAAAGAGAATATGAACTCTGATGGAGCTGAAATTTTTAGTGAAGATCCATTGTGATGTTATCTATGAAATGTTTAGTGAGAGTTGGTTGCATATTAGCCCCATAATTCCCAAAATTGGAAAAACACAATTTTTAGAGAGAAAGGTAGTACTTTTAGCCAATAACTCCATTGATATTAGATTTTGGAGAATACAAAATAAGGGTAGGAAGAAAGAAACCCAATTGATATTTTTTCTAGATTACAAAGGGTTTGGAGTGGATTTGAATAAATATGGTAAAATCCATGATTCTAAGACACTTTTAGGTAGTTTTAGAAATTGTGAATGAAGGAAAAGTGACCCAAGGTATCAAATATGGAAAAAACTTCAACTAAACATTTTATATCCTCTTTAATATGGACAAATTTGTCCTTGTGAATTTTGTTTAGTTTTCACCATTTCAGAGAGATCACTTTTCACCAAGGTTTCTTAGTGTGGAAAAAGTGAAAAAGTGAAAATCTAACAATTTCATATTTACGTAGAAAATGATTTGAGCATCAGATTGATAAGATGGAAGTTGATGAATGGTCAAAATCATCTTCTATATATGATTGATATAAAAAAATGTATAATTATTGATTTATTCTACTATAGGTGGAAGAAGTAGGTCTCTAGCCTTGATTACACTAGTAAGAAAAGTGCATAAATTGGGCAGAAGTTGTAACCTGTGAGAGCTGTAAATATTAGCTCTCAACTCAAAATTGAGCATGTGTATAGCCATTGGAAAGGTGTTGCATAGGATAGTATAAAAAATAAATTAAATTTTCAACATATTCTTATGCTTCTTGTAGAATATTGGCAAAATAGGGCTTCTAGGTTTAATTGGACAATGAAATTGTCCATGTACATAATTTCCAAAATGCAATAAACTTGGAGTAAGGGCTATGTGATGGAACTAGGTGTATAATGAGTCATAAAGAATCATAGAAAGGATCATATATATTGTGTGAGGGAACACCTAGAGAAGGGTGATATCTTATTTGAATAAGCCAGTTTATTTTCATTAGTGAAAGGGATAGCATATATAGGTCACTTGAGGATGTTAGTTCCTTATCAACAATGCATGCATTGCATTGACCATAATTATCATGTACCTAAATTTCAAGGAATAAATAATAGAGAAAAATTGTGCTACTCTTGCATGTTGTAGTTGTTATTGCGTACAACAAGCAAATGTCACTCAAAGGTATGTAATATGGCAATTTACAGTGAATGGCATATGTATGCATAAGAGAAGGATGTAAGTCTTAATCTCTTGGGAGAAGAAAAGGAATCCATTAATGAAAGTTGTATAGCATGAAAGGAATAATATTCTCATAAGTAAAAAGGGTCATTAAATGGCATGTATGGTAAAGGAATTCTATCAAGATTGAGAGGGAATGTACCCCACGCAAGGGTGATTTTAAGGATGGGAATTTATTTTAAAATGTAGAAACATTGACGAATATTACTAATCCTTCATATGCCAACTATAAAATGTTTGGTGATATTTTTGTAAAAATATTCAAATTTCTAAGGATTTTATATAGTTTGTATAAAATTTTGGCAATTTTTTAGGTAAAAAAAATTTATCCTATAGAATTTGGGCGAATCATTTTTAGAATAGAGAATATTTTTTTGGGAAAAACCATGAAAAAATAGCCCTTGAGTGAAATTTAGACCCTAAAATCATCCATGACTGGTCCCCACGCATGAGATGGGTGAACTATTTCATTGGAAAAAAATTGTGTATGTTTGGAAGACTTATAGGATATGGACCAACAACTTATGTCATTCAGATTGGATCATTATATTATTTTTCATCTATCCCGATTCTTTAATAGCAGAAAAAATTGGAGGAAACAAATTGCAGGGTCATTTTAATGGTAGGTCCCATTCTAGAAAACTGGGGTTCAGAACCTTCTGAAGCCATTTTGAGGAATTAAACGACATTTTTTGGGGTTCTGGTGTCCATAACTTTTTCACACCCCCTTGACTATGTTCTACACTTCGTGAATTTTCCAACGTTGTAGACCATGCATCAATTGAAGTTTGTATGCAAACGTTATGCCTCTCATAGGTTGACCTATCACGTTGACCACCATGGTACTAGAGGATGCCACATCATCCCCCATTTCTCATGCATATGTGGCTAGCCACGTGAGAAATTTCAAGAATATTCTAGAAGGTTCAAAATCTTACCACAATTGAGGGTTGAGGAAGTCAAAAACCTACCCTAGATGGCTATCGGGCTATTGTTGGGTTATTCACGCTTGCACATGTCCTTCTTAATTCTAGGGGATTGAGGACCCAATATTCATCCAAAGTTGACCAAAAAAAACCCAAAATCATCTGTATATCAATCCTCTACCAAAGGATGAAGAAGGTCTCACCCGAGATGCCCTAAGGATCATAATGACCATCTGGTCTTATGTTGATGATGAAGGAATAATTACACATAAATCAATTTGGGTTGGAATTCAAACTATTCATTGCAAACTACTTAAAAACTAACAATATACAACAACAACACACACATTCAATTAACAAATTATCAACACATCATAAGGCCAAAATCACTACAACTTTATTATATTCACTCAAGAATAACATACATAAATTAAGAAACTTATCAATTCATTGCAATAGAGCCTTTCTCCCTTACACATTTTCCCAGTGTTGCATTACATAACACCATGCACTTTCCTTCAGACTCTCCATATATGACATACTTAGACTTACAACTAGATACATTACAAACATAGGCTCAGAGAGAGATCAAGAAAATTGGCTAACAAAAATAATATTTCCCACAATTATCCACAACCAACAACCTTCTTCTTTCATCCTTGCTCCATTTTATCTGCTTCTTGGCTCTGATGCTCTGTCACTTTCAATTATTCCCTAGTCATTCATATGACTACCATTCCCACACACGTTTTTCACCTACACACATTCCACATATCCTCTTTCGAATCATGGCAATATCAACTACCTTTCTAGCTCATCTTCTTACTTCTCTGGGTTCCATCATGTTGTCTATAATAATCATTTGGGGATATTTCTAGAAGATTATTTTCTTGATTCTGGCCTGCATGTAGTGTCTTCTTAGTTTCTATTGTGCATCAAAAAAATTATACTGACACGCATTAGAAGAAATTGAACTCGTGTGCATTAACAAAAGTTGATCTAGATAGCGTGCATCCTTTCAACCATTGCACATTTACTTGAGTGCGTAAAAAACTAGAATGGGTTCTCACAAATTTGTTTGTGCTCATGTGCAATATTTACCTAAAATTTTGTGTGTCAAGAAGCCCCTACCACTATTATTTGTCTTTTCCTCGAGTGAAGTTCCTCATGGATTTACAACTGATGCGATGGACAAAACTGTCTTCATGAGTTCCTAATTGAACTCCCTAAATTGGTGATCAGGATTATTGGGGTTTCCTTTAAGTTCTTGGGTGAGATGAAAAAACACATCTACATTGGATGTTGTGACTTGAGGGGCCATTAGATCCATTGTTTCAATTTTCTCGATAAGGGGCCAAAAAAAACCTACGCATCACTCAACAAGGTATAAAATATTAAGGTCTTATCAACTACATTAGTGATTAGCTCTAATATGCTTTGCTGCTCAGCCCAAATAGAAACAGTCTCTTTCATTTTGGATGCAATACCTACCATTGCAGTCGGGAACTCATGTGGAAGTGAAGAGGCCAAGATGCTCTTTCATTGTGCAATCTTAGCCTTGTCTACATGAACTGTATCATAAATGGTACTCAACTCAAGGGGATTATGTAGATAAGTCCATAAATTGAATATGCAATCGACCACCAGTGGAAATTCCTTACACCTATTCTATCCATATTGGACAGATGCTTTTTGCAATGCAATCTTTTTTTGCAGTTGAATTTCCTCTTGGTTCATTTGGTGGAGTGGTGGATGTATATTTGTAAGTTGCGAGTCCAAATTTTGTAGGTAGGCATTGAAGATCAAGATTTTAACATGGGGGGAATGTCATGACCTTATGATGAGGTGGTCAGTATCTGTGCATATAAATTTTCCACCATCCCTGTGAGGTGACTAAACACTATACTAATCTTAGTATATTGAGCCTTTGCAGTTGCATGGGCCACAAATTTTGTATCATATTGTTGTTGTAAGGCTTAGGGATATTGAACCTCATTTTTATAGTGCTCACATGTCTGATTGTGAGAAATGATATCCACTTTTTGTTGTAGTTGTAGTTATGTATGAGCACTCCCAAGTTTGTTGTGGATCACTCAACTAGGAAAGTAGAGTGGTAAAACATTCTTGCATTGTGACTGTCACAATTGGTTCCAACGAGAGGTTGATATTGGATATGTCCATCGGATTAGGTATTTTCGGATCTTTAACATCCCCACTATAATCCCTACTTTAATTAATTCTTATGTAGACATAATATGTGGCTATGGCCAAGGGATGTAATATGTGAATTTTATTTCCTTGTTTTATTAATAAAATTGCCATGCCATCTGCTAAGGGGACATGAAAAAGAGATGGAGGCTCAATTAATCCAAAAGAATGAGGATTGTATAGAATAATGGCCAAGAGGAGTCCAAGGGGGAAATACCCATGTATATTAATTTAACCCATTTTCCTAAATTTTCTATTTGTATATGAACCTTCCCATTTCTGATTGAGTGTTCCCAAATCCAATCAATGAATACATGTAATACAGTGGGTGTGAGTGGTCACATCCCAAATTTATTGGAAACATGGGTGTTGAATACAATCATATTAGGGAAGAGTGTGATTCAAGAAAGGCAATCCAAAGAGAGGAAATTTGTATGGGTTGGGACAACAAGTTTTAGTTAGTAAGGTTTGTGCATGGAAAACAAGTAGAGAGTGAGAAATAGAGCTTGAAGCTAATGCAACCATGGAAGAAAAATTCTAGATCATGATGGAGTGTAATTGGAGCAAATTGGACTTGGAAAAATGAAGAGCTAGGTTGCCAGGCCTGAAGAGTGAGCTCCTATGTGAGTTTCACTAAAATAGTAAGTGGTTATTATTGGTTTGCTGATAGTTTTCCTAGTAGCAATTTCCCTTGAGTTCCCAACTGAGAGATTCCAAGCTTCCTATGCCAAAGAGACCCTGATAAATGAATGGGATGCCCAAGAGAATGATATTGGTGAAGGGGTACATTCCTTGGGTTGGATAGGTCAAGAGGAAGAGAGTTGGTGGAAAATCAATATAGTTGTAGGAGAATATCAATTGGGATGAGAGTTTTATGAGTTGTGAGTGGATTGTGAGAGACCATCCTCTTTTGTGGATTGCTAGCCTCAGCTCGGGGGTGACTGGATGTTGAGATTTGGAAAAATCATTCTTTGGTTGGGTGGAACTTCTATCCCAAGCAGTTGGTTGCACAACTATTGTAAAAAGATAAGTGGTTTATCTTGTTGTTATGTTAAATTATGTGTTTAATTGTTGTGCATGAACTCTGTGTATTTGGAAGTGATATATATGTTGTTGTAATGAGTTTTTTAGCTGCATTTTATGTTGCTTATTAGCATTTTGTAGATGCTTCTATTTTGTGGTTATAGACACTATGATGTAAATATGTTTTAAATTGTAGTTTAAATCTACAAGAAATGAGTTAATTGTAAATGAATTAAATTAGTTAGAAGAAATTTTCAGTTTTAGGTATATTCTGCACCATAATGTCCCTCATTTGGGTTGCAGAGTCTTACATTATGGAATCAAAGATATGGTTCAAACACTAGGCTTGTATGGTCCAATATGGATATGAATTTGTCAAATTCTTCGTTGCATTATTTTTTTGTGACGGGTTTGGGGAAAAACATATATTTTAGAGAGAAATCCCCAATTTCATGAGTGAAATCTAAGTTTTAATGACTTTGGACAGTTTGAGATGGTTAATGGAGTAGATCGATGAAGTTGGATTGAAAATTGACCTGGAATGGTTGAAATTTAAGTTACAAGAAGTTTGGTAGATCGATGGCTAAGTTCTCTTTTGAACTTGAGATCGACAACTATGATTCACTATGATAAATTTAAAAAATTGTAATGTTTCGGTCATTTAAAAGGTTGATCAAATCGATAACCAAGATTCATTTTGGGGGATGGGAAATTGATCGAATTGATGATTTGTATGCATTGTGGTTTTGGTTTAAAATTTTCTAAGAGTGAGGTTCTATAATAGAATCCACCGACGACAGATGATCAAATTGACGAGTTTGGCAAAGTGTCATTCCATGTTAGCAGTTGTCACTTCAGCCGATAGAAATGGTCGATGGTGAAATCAGTCAATTTGGGAAAGTGTTCGATAGTCATCGGGGATCCTCAATCACCGATGGGATGGTGATCGAGCATCAACCAATTCTACGAGGATTTTTTCATTTGGCAACAAATATTTTCGATGGTCCATTTAAGATTTGTTTTAAAATCAGGTGTCGGGGAAATGGATTGACGATTGACGATCGAATTGGTAGCTTTGGAAAAATGTTTTGTGAATCCAAAGGATGATACCAATCATCAATGGTTGATAATTTAAGATCAATGGTTTTTTTTTATCATGATTTGAGATCAATGCTTGATATTTAAAGAACTATTAAAGTAGTAAAACAATGAGTTTTGTGTGAAATTTTCTGAAATTTTCATATTTTTGAAATCCATTAACTTGTGGGTTATTTTTCAGGCCCTAAATGGCATTTTTAGCAAGTAAAAACCATGAGAACATAGTGTAATAAGGTACTCTTTGTCTATGTATCTCAAATAAAAGAACTCGAAGAAAGCAATTGAATGATCTAAATGGTTCATGAAACAAAGCTCATATGAGGAAGTTACAACCAAAATAGTGCGGGTAAAATTTTGGCATCGATATTACTTATAGAGGGCATAACTCTATGCTCAGAAGTCTGTTTGGGGCACATGAGAAGTTGATGGAAATATTATGACCCATAGAAGCTAGAAGTCGAGTCATATTTTGATTATGGGCACCTGAAAATGCGCAACAAGAGAAATAAGACACATGTAGCATACATGAGTAAATTGAGTAAAATAGCCTAAACCTCTTTGGACCATAACTTTTAGCTCGGAGCTCAGATTTGAGAAAACAATAGTCGTTAGAAAGGTATTCAGGAGTAGAAGACATCTTCCAACCCATAATTTTGATTTGAAAAATTAAATTTCTCAAAAATTAATAAATATATTTTTTTAGTAGTAAAAAGAGTGGAATTGCAGCATGTAGTTGTTGTAACTTTTTACTCAGAATTCAAATTGGTGCATGAGTACAGTCATTGGGAAGATGTTTTCGGGAGGAATGCATCAAGAAAATAAAATTTTGAATTGGTGCAATGTGTCCTTCCTAAATTGATGAAAAAATAACTTGTATTATATATGATGAAATTTTTTATGCTATGCATATTTCTAACAATAATTATTATATGCACATTTCTTGCAGACTTAGAGGTACATACAGAAACTTTAGTTCTTATATGACGATTGGAGTCATGAAATATTATCAAGGATATTGTAGACATTAGGAAGAGATCATAGGTCTTCATGTTAGCATGGGGAATGTTGATACAGAGTCAAATGGAAGAAGATATAGGAAAGAGCATGTCACTATGAGAATTATGCACATGGAAGTGTAGAGCTACAAGGATGATAATGAAAGGATTATGAAGGCTCAAGAAGATATACTTTAGAGATTAAATATGTTTCATAAGAAAGTTAACAAAGATTCTGGCATGAAGCAAGCAACTAGTTCTAGACAAGTATCAACATCTAGATCTCATAGAAAAAGGAATGATCATGGAAATGATAGGAAGTCAAGAAGCATGAGAAGGAACCATGATTCTCTAAGATAGTCCATTAGAATAAATCATGCAAGTTCAGGACCAGGAAGTAAGTCAAGTGTGTCTCTTGTTCGAAGGTAAAGAAGAAGGGCTGAGGCAGACATATTGCAAGTGAACTTAGGAAAATAAAGCCACCTACTTTCAATGGTGAACATAAGAAAGGAGAAGAGGCAGAGGCATGGCTATTGGAAATGAAGAAATATTTTTGGCTGCATGATTACCCATCCCGGGTAGAAGCTATAATTACCACCTACCACTTGCAAGGGAAGGAAACCATGTGGTGGGATCAACTTAAGAAATCCAAGAACCTCGATGAGAAAATTATCTCATGGACGCAGTTCAAAGGATATTTCCAAGAGAAATATTTGTATGGGAATTACTATGAGAGAAAGATGCAAGATTTATTTGAACTCAAGTTGGGAACCATGACAATGGAGGAATAAGAGAAGCAATTCTTTGAATTGTTAAAGTATGTTGACTTCATCAAGGATGAGAAAGTCAAAATCCAAAGGTTTGTAAGGGGGTTACCCTCCTTCTATAGTGACAATATTCAGTATGATAACCCCAATACCTTGGAGGAAATGATAAGGAGAACAAGTCACCTTTATGAGAAAAGGAAACGAAGGCCAGTGTTCCAAAAGTCTTGGAATGACAAGATGAAAGGGAAAAATGATCAAAGGCAAAAAAGTTTTAATACACCCTTTTTCATAAATAACTCCCAAGCAAATCAACAAGGCCGAGAAGCCAAAAATGAGCAAAAGAATGCAGATTCATTTGGGAAAAATCCAAGGCAACAACCTATTCAATGTTGGGGGTGTAAGAGGAATCACCTATATAGGAACTACCCTCAGAAAGGAGAAAGAATGAGGATTGTCCACAACATTCAAGCGATTGAAACAATGCAATACATGGGAGGAAGCATGCCAAGGATTTATGTAGCCTTGGACAACAAGCATGCAGAGTATCAATCTCCTCTGATCGAAGTGGAAGGTAAGATTGATAACCATCCCATAACAATTTTGATTGATTCTGGAGATATCCATAGTTACATAAATGCTAACATTGTTGAAATATTTCACTTGCAAATAAGTAAGCATAAGAAATCTTGGTTAGTTCAATTAGCCATAGGGGGATAAGAGGAAAATCAATGAGTTGGTTAAATATTGCCCGATAGACATGAATGGACTTAGCACAATGGTATATGTAAAAATCATATCAATTGGTTCATATGATTGTCCAATTGGCATGGATTGGTTGGAAAAACATCATGTTCTCCTAGGCTATTACAATAAGACAATCACATGTCTTGATAAGGAAGGGAAGCAAGGAAAGATTCAAGGCATTCCAATAGTTGTAGTTGTTAAAGATATTCCAGCTATGCATTTGAAGAAGATCTTTAGGAAGGGATGCTAGATGTTTGCATCCCATATGGAGGAGGCAAACGAATACAAAGTGGAAAACATTGAATACCATCTGGTCTTGAGGGATTTTGAATATGTTTTTAGAGAAGTTCTAGGATTTCCACCAAAGAGAGACATTGATTTCTCTATTAATTTGGTGCCAGGATCTTCCCCAGTGTCTAAGACTTGAAAGAGTTACAGATGTAGCTTGAATAAATTTTGAAGAAGGGATATATATTCCCAAGTGTGTCACCTTGGGGAGCCTCGATTCTTTTTGTAAAGAAGAAGGATGGAACCTTAAGGCTATGTACTGATTTTAGGAATCTTAATAAGGTTACCATAAAAAATAAGTATCCTTTTCCTAGAATTGATGATTTATTTGATCAGCTAAGATGTGCAAGAATCTTTTCCAATTTTGACTTGAGATCACGTTATCGTCAAGAAAGGATAAAGGAAGAAGACATCAACAAGACATCATTCAGAACAAGATATGGGAATTATGAATTCAAGGTAGTGTCATTTGGGTTATCAAATGCCCCTGAAGTTTTTATGTGCCTGATGAAAGAAGTGTTCAGAGATTACTTGGACAAGTTTGTAATTTTTTTCCTAGATGATATCCATCTACTCTAAATTAGAAGAGGAACATGAGCAACATTTAAGAATGGTATTGCAAGTTTTAAGAGAGCATAGGTTATATGCTAAGATAAGTAAGTTCATATTTTATCAAAAGAAGATTCACTGCTCGGGGAATATAATATCAGCAACAGGGACAACAATAGATCCTGAAAAGATAGAGGCCATTAGAGGATGGCCAACATGAAATAATGTGATCGAGATTAGATCATTCATGGGTCTTTCCGGTTATTACCGAAGATTCATAAAAGGTTTTTCAAAGATTGCATGTCCAATCACTTCTTTGCAAAAGAAGGGAGTGAAGTTCGAATGGACTTTCAAGGGTGAAGAGAGTTTTCAATAGTTGAAGGGAATATTGACAAGTCAACCAATATTGAATATTGCAGATCCAAAAAAATATTTCCGTGTGTGCACTGATGCATGTAAGGAAGGACTCGGTGGAGTTCTCAGTCAAAGGGACCATGTGGTATGCTATGAGTCCAAAAAATTAAAAGAGCATGAGAGGCATTATGCTACACATGACTTAGATTTAGAAACAATTGTACATGCATTGAAAATGTGGAGGCATTACGTTATGGGTAATAAATTTGAGCTAAGGATAGACCACTGTGTTCTGAAGCATTTGTTTGGACAACCAAAACTAAATGTTAGGGAAACTAGATGGCTGAAATTTCAGAGTGAATATGACTTTGAAATTAAGCATATAAAGGGAAAATAAAATCAAGTGGTTGATGCACTCAACATGAGATCTCACAAAGTGCATATTTTAGACATCAACATGTACAAGGAAGATCTGAAAGAAAAAATTATTCTAGTAGAAAATTCAGATCAACACTACGTGAAAATAAAAGAGACATTACATCAAGGTAATTTTAAGAAGAAATTTAATTATTATGAATTGAAAGAAGATATGATTATCATGTATAAGGGTAAGTTGTATCTGCCTAACTCTAGTGAACTAAAAAATGCAGTGATGAAGGAGATTCATAATGTTCCATATGTAGGGCACCCAAGATATCAAAAGAAAATTGCAGTAGTAAGAAGCCAATATTTTTTCCCATGAATGAAGAAAGAAATGGCTAATTACATAGCCAAATGTATAGAATTCCAAAAAGTAAATACATAACATAGACACCCAGTAGGATTGATATGGCCATTTCCCATTCTATAATGGAAGTGGGAAGTTGTCACGGTTGATTTTATTACTAAGTTGTCCATAACAATGAAGCAAAATGATTCCATCATTGTGCTGGTGGATAAATTGACTAAAGAAGTGCATTTATTGCAATAAATACTACACAAAAGGCAACAAATATTACATATATCTACATGAAAGAAGTTTCTAGGCTACATGAAGTGCATAAGGAAATAGTTTTAGATAGATATCCAAAGTTTACTTCCAAATTTTGGAAGGGTTTTTCAAGGGATTTGGGACAAACTGTCAGGTTGCTGAATTAGAAGATTGGTGACTGAAACACTAAATTGTCAAACCCGAGTTGGTAAACTTGGTTTGATACCTTTGTATGTACGGGTAAGCTAATTCCTATCTAAAGGCTATCCCGAAAAGAAAACATAAACTCACTCCGAGAACTTGAACCTTAATGACAATCTTGAAACTTAGCATTTCCTATTTAAGTCATCAACAAAAAGCAGTCTTTATGTTTTAAATGCTGGTGCTTCTATTTCCATTCTTAAGTATGATTTCACAAGCTTATTCCACTACTTCTTTTAATCACCTATCATCATCATTGCTATTCAATCCATGATAGAAAGAGTGTTTCCTCAAATGCATTTAATCCGGTTATCAAAATCAATCTAAATGTCTCACAGGAAAGCGAATGCCGCCCATACCTACTGGTACCGGAAGCTCCCTCTACTTTAATTGTAATATATCTATTCTAATTAAGCAGGGTAACTAATATTTAACAAAGAAAAGTTCATGCCGATTCTAAGTTATGCTCAAATCAAAAACTGGAAGCCAAACAAACAACACTCATACTCTAAAGCTACGAGGGCATGGAGTTGGCATTCAATACTTCGGCAGCGTCAAAAGATAACATCTGGCTGGGTGATTCATTTGAGGAATAAATGAACACAACTTTCAACGAGTCAATTCTGAAACTTTAAAATATCGTGTAAGCAAACACTTCATGCATCCTTCAAACCTATATGATAAAATAAAGCAGCTTGCTTTGTTGGCGGGCCCAACCAAATGGCACAAAACATTGCCGAGGTGACAGCGAGGCCGACTATAACGTTTTGTACCAAACGGGTGTATTTCACGGCTATTAACTCATAAAGAAGAAAATACTCGGTCATTGTAGCGATTAGGGTAACACTAACATAACAATAGTTTGTATTTACAAAACGTAATAGTACGGTGCGGCATGATGGTATTCGGGGTGATGGCGAGGTTTATATATGATATGTCTTTAATAGTCTAAAACAAAGATACATAAAACAAGCGGATCCCCCGATCCGAAAATAGCATGGAATCAAGTTTTAAAAGCATTACTTTGCATGGTGACATGTAGTGTCGCGAAGTGTAACGATGAAGAAAATTAACGATCCATGTTTATCATTATGTCTTCGAGCACCCTGTGGTGATGACTTCAGTTGTCATGCGAATCTCTCTGTCTCCCATTCGAACCATAACGCACATTATAACGCGCAGATATTGAGCGGCCTTATTGGTACCTCCACGGGTGCGTGTTGGTACCTGGTACCGGCATCATGTTCCAAAAATATAAGTGGTACCTAATCCAAGCGAAATTAGTTTCAATATAAATTTAAAGCATCAAAGTGCATAAAATGGCTTGAAATGTAAAGATACAGCAAAGTAGCCCCATTGAATGGGAGGGAGATGTCAACTATGTCAAAACAAGGCCAAAGGGTGGTACTGGGTATATAAATGGAGGTATGTGGAGATATAATATAGGCAAAAACATGATCAAAATAGGGAACCAACATGCCCCCACCTTTGAAGTCCTTGCGTCTCGAACGAAATCAAAAGCTGGTAGCCATCGGAGGGTTCGCATTGTTTTACCCAACCAGCATTTGTAGCCTCTCCTACTTCTTTAGATTCCTAATTTCTCTTTTGCTTGAGGGCTCACGGTAGTTATAACATGCTTTACAGCATTCTCGAAGTTACTATTCCCCTTTTGAAAATATCCTTATTCCTCAGCTTTAACCTTTCAATTTTTGACAAGAGGTGATTTACCCTGAGCTTAGGAGTTCATTTTCGGTTTTAATATGCATGTCCAGTACAATGTACTCATGCAACTTCTCCTTCCATCTGCTATTCTTGCTCTCTAGTTTACGCCACCATTGGTTTCAGGGCCCGGAGGAAATCTACATGGAAGTGGAGTTTCAAACATTTAGTCTTGTCATTTGTCTTTGGAGGGCTAGACACATGGAGTAAGCTTCGTGGGCTTTGGCGGGGTGACCTCTATCGAGAATCATGATTTGGGTGAGTTCGAGTAAACTCATCACGGGCTGTGCTCCTTAAGTGTCCGTGGATCACAATTACGATTAAGGTTCAGTGGTGAGAATCATTGGGCTTCCGTTCATGATTGTATTTGGACTAGTCCAGGAGTGGATTATCTTGGCATATGAGCAGGGGGTACCCGGTTGGTACTTGTAATTGCCTCAGAGGAAATTTCTACACAATTCCAGCAGAAGTGGCCTTTGCCGATGGGTTTGTTTTATGGTTTTCGGATGGAGTTGGGTTGATCAGGTCTGAAACAGAGCACAGGCCTCCTTGTGACCATTACATACTTTCCAATCTCTTGTGGTGGGTAACTTGGCACCGAGTTGTCCATTCCCGACAATATGCTTTAACACTTCCTCTTCGGGTTCCTCCTAAACTTGCTCCAGTTGTCGGCTGGTTCGCCACATCAATTATGTTCTACTCGATGGGGAGAAATGGACTATTATTTCTGTGGCGGTGTGGTGTCCTTCACATTTTCAGTATTGGTTTCTACCTCTTCATCAATTGGAGGTTCGGGCTTAGGGTCTCCAACATAGCCTTTAGTCATGGTTTAACCTTCTTTTTTCTTGGAGTTCAACTTTTGTGTGGGGAGCAGGGCTACCTCTTATCTTTGGTGGGCATAAGCGGGGAGTTTTCTGATGAATAGGTCCGAGTTCTTGCTTCTTGGACAGTGCAGACGTAATCAATATTTTAACTAGACCCAAAGTGAAATAAGCTCCCTCGAAAATCATTAACCCTTTGGACATGTTTGGCCATCCTTTTTAATCTTTTTAACAAAAGAAAGGTATGTTTAACAAAGTACCCGTGAAGTGTAACAGAAGTCGAGAATGGCAGGGGAATATAATGGTAAATCGACCACCACGTGGAAGTAGCAGGAGGATGACCCAACAATTGGAATCCTGCTTGGGTTTGACCAAGATGCGATGTTCCCTCGGTTCATGGTGTTCCGCAGTGCGGGTTTCCCCGACCAACTGTCTGAGCATTTTATCAACTGGTTGCCCCTTTGTCCATCTTTGGCTGGTGGTGGGTAGTTGAATTGCCTCTGAAATGAACTCCTCCATGACCTCAAATTCGACTTCGCCCACCTTGGCGGGCCCACGCTAAAATTGGGAAAACTGGAGCGTGATTGCATCATTATACCCGTCAAACTTCTTCAGAAACGACTCCCACCCCGCTTTCTTAAGAATATCTCTAGTTTCCCCATACTCCGGGAGGGCTTTGGTGGCCATGTTTAAGTTCGTGGCGATTAGCTACCATGGCTCTACTTGGTAACACAGGGGAAGTCCTCGATGCTTGAAGCCCGAAAGGTGGGAGAATGCGATAGGGAATGTGATGAAAGGAACGGTCTGGAAGAAAATTATATGAGCATATTTGAATTATTCGTGGAGATAGATAGGGTGTTGAAACATGATGAGAGTTGTACGAGGGTGTAGAGTTATCATATCGAAGTCAAATCGAACTTTAGTTTCGGTAATGGTGTATGTTTATGACATGAGATGTCATGGTAGGTTAGTTCATTAGGTACGGTCGTGGAAATGATGAAACATCGTAATAGATGAAATCAAGGTACCTTTAGTTTAACTATTAGTATGCAAATTAATAAAATAAATCAATACAAACTAAACACACATGAGTTACATTACATCTCCCCATTGTTATGCAAGGCTCGCTGTGAAATTGTCTTTTGAAGTTAAGTGGATTTGAAGGGCACAAAAATTGTAGCTTCTCTGGTATTTCTGATGAACCTGTAACTTATGAATTCTGTGCTGGTACTGACTTGTACTGATGAAACAATCAGGAAACTCCAGAGAAATTTTAACCAATAGTATCCTGCTGAGAAAACTTTCTGTCTGTAACAACAAATTATCTGATTATGACCCCTGAACCTGGCTTTTTCTCTGGCTTGAAAAATATTACTGAAATCATGTCTTCAATCTTCTTCAAAGCTTCACCCATGGTGGTTTGATTTGTGAATGGTGTTCTAGAGTCCCGAGGAACACAAGCGTCGTAGGATTACCCGACCATTGTTGATGAAAAGATCTTTGTTAGCGATGAGATGACCCACTGTGATGTCAATGGGCCTCAAGGGTACCTACAGCATGTAGGTATGAGTAGAGGTGTTGGTGTCGAGTCACTGTAGGATCTATCAACCAGAGACATTGGTGTATTCCCATGCAGCAGAGACATCACGCCATTAAGGCATCACGAGTCGAGGTGCTAAATAATCATATATAAACCAGGATAAGGTGTTGGTGTTGATGGAGTGAGATTTGTTGAAGGTGGACCTTAACATATTCAACATCACCCAACACGAGTGCAGATAAAATTTTTTGCAGACATAATCTTTAGAGCGGTAATCTTTGCTTGTAGTTTGTGGGCTGGCTGGTTCATGCTCATTGTTTCCTCATGTTTGGAGAGTCTGTGGAAATGCCAAAAGAAGACTCTAAGGGGTTTATTTCCCATATTAATTCACCAGGTATGGTAAAGATTAATCATGTCTGATAAATGCCCCTTTCATATTTTAATGAGCAAAAGAAGGGAGAAAACAAGCTCGAATTTATTTTCTTCAAAACAAGTTAGCCATATTGATAAGAAAATCTCATGAAATAAAACAACGTTACCTTCTTACCTGTTGTGAGTTTAGATCTGCACTTGTTCTAAGAAGCTTGTAAAATTGAAAACAAAACATCAACATATCCAAGAAGAGAAAAATAAATGTTTTTCTTTTTTATATTATTGGGTTTTTATTTTATCATTTTTATTTTTTTTTTTTTTTTTTTTTTTTTTTATATATTTTTCATTTTTTTGCTAAAGATCTGCAGGAGGAGAAGACTCTCCCCTACTATCTTTAGTTCTATTTTCTTGGCCACTTCCTGTAAGATATCATCTTTTGACAAAGGTTTGTTGTACACTTTAGATTTCGGTATTTCACTACAAAGGGATTACGAGAATCATCTATGTTTTTAATCCTGACAGAACCGTTGTCAAAAAACAGTTTCTACTTCATAGGTCCCAACCATGTGAGACCTTAGAAATTTTTGTATTTGGAATCGAAGAGTAATGCCCAATCCCCTAGTTGAAAATGCTTTTTCTTGATATACTTGTCATGCCATTTCTTAGCGTTGGCTTTGCACACAAGGATGGTCCTTTGAAGAAGAATCTTGTCTCATCTCTCCCATTCATTAAGTTGCATGACCCTATGTTTCTGTGCTTCCTCCAAATCCAACCCCAATTCTGCAGCTAGGCGGAATGTATGGATTTGGAATTCTATGGGTAGAATTTTTCTTACCGGTCACCCAGCCTTTCATTGAGTGAGACCCGATTGAGTATTTCACATAGTCATGTATGCCCATAAAGCTTTTGGGAGTCTATCTGCCCAATATTTATGATGCATGAGTCTTATGGTCTTGGTCATAATTGCTTCGAGAACTTTGTTGGTAGATTCCCTTGCCCATTGGCTTGTGGATGGTATGGAAGGACTTACATTGTTTGATCCTATATTTGTCTGTGAGTTCTTTCATTGGTTTAGAAGTAAATTGGGCACCTTAGTGCAGCGACGTCTAAGTGGAACACCGAAGCGGGTAAGTATCTCTTCATACATAAACTCAATCAACTGAGAAATCAGTGATTGAGTTGCTTGATATAGGGCTTTTGCCTCTACCCTTGGTCACAAAATCCATGCACACCAAGATGTACTTTTCTTCCTTGACATCAGAGCAATTGGCCCTACAAAATCTAGTACCCATTTATCGAATGGTTCAATTACAACTTGGTAATTAGTAAGAAGGGCATGCGATTAAGGCCTTCCCATCCTTGCCACAAGCATCCATGACTTCTCACATATTTCGTTGCATCCTTGAATAGTGTCGGCCAATAGTATCCTTATTGCAAAACTTTGTATGTTGTTCTTTAATGAGGAGAAATGTCCTCATTTATCATGACTTGAGGTCTGGAATATCTCGGGAATTTCATCTTCCAGGACACATCTCCTAATAATCATATCGGGACTTGTAAAGAAGAGATGCTTCCCACTAAGAATAGCAAGCACTCTGTTGGATGATTCTTTTCTTTGTGGAGGCGATAAGTGAGATTGTAATCTTCCTGTAGCCAAGTAATTTCAACATGTCACCAAACCAAGGGGGATATGGCAGCTCTTGCAAACAAATGTTCATCGGGAAGTTATCGTCCAGTAAGGGTATCAATATTATCTTGGGAAATCCGAGAAGAAAATCTGCAACTACATTCTCTTTCTCGATACGATCAGCGATGGTAATGTTGAATTCTTGAAGCTGTAAAAGCCATCGGGTGATTCTGCCAGTAGTGTCTGGTTTGTTCATCAAGAACCTAATTGCAGAGAGAGGTCGGTGTGTACAAAACCTCATGTCGTTGTGTAGTGACAAAACTTGTTGATGGAATGAATCGCAGGTATTTCTCTTGTTCTTGTGTAGTTCAATTGGGGGGGATCAAAAGTTCTTCTATTTGGTAGTGATTTGCAGTGCGGATTTTCCTTTTCCCCAAGCACTCCTCCTAAAGGTGTTCGAGGCATCGGTTGAGATGTGGAAGAAAGGGAAGGGACCAATTTGGCCCTCACGAGAATAAGGTGCGATAGACAGTTTTGTTTTTAAATCTTCAAAGGCTCTCAGACGGTGATCATCCCAATAGAATTATGTATTCTTTGTCAGTAGTTTAAACATGGGGCTGACTACTTTTGTGAAGTTTTCAATAAATCGTCGGTATGTAGCATGCCCCAAAAGCTTCTCACATCTTTATGGGTTTTGGGGAGGGAGATTAACTATCACCTCAATTTTGGCTGGTCTACTTTGATTCATGTTAAAGCGGATGGTGACCAACACAATCCCTTGAGTTAAGAGCATTTTGCATTTTTCATATTGTAGTCAGGACTTTCTCCAGGTTACTTAGGGCTTCTTCGAGGTGTTACCATATACAGTAAAATCATCCATATAAACCTCCACCTGATCGTGAATTAAATTAAACCAAAAGCACCAAGGACAACAACTCTACGAATGTTCGGGGCGTTACATAATCAAAAGCTGACACTTTATAGGCATAGAGGTGCCCACGAGACATGTGAATGTTGTCTTGTCATAGTCTTCAGGAGCAATCTGAACTTGATTGTACCCACTATATCCACCCAAGAAAGAAAAATATCTTGACCAAAGGTATCAAAACACGATCTATAGTGGGTAAAGGAAAATAGTCTTTCGGGGTTGCCTTGTTCAAATCCCTAAAGTCTACACATCCTCCACTTTCACATTAATTTCTTGCGATTTTCCCTGTGAGAGGTGGGAAACCCCTTCTTGGCATGGAAATTGGATAGATGAATCCAACATTTAGCAGTTTATGTAGTTCTTCTTTTACAAAGTCTTTTTAGGATTGGATTCATCGTCTCTGTGGCTGTCTTACTAGAGTTATCCATGGTTCCCGGATGTAGATGTGAACGAATGCAGGTGTCGGGGTGTATTCCCTTCATATCGGTGTATTCCCAAGAAAAATCCCCTGGCTGTTACCAAAAGTTTTGTCAATTGTTTCTGTTGACTGGTACTCAATTCAAAGTTCATGTATAGACATCTACCTGGACAAAGTTCTACTGGAATGGTATATAGCCCTGAGTGTTCAGAAACAATAAAAACCATGGATGGTGAAAATGAAAAAATGGCTAAGCTTAGTTCTGAAAATCCTCTCGAAAATCGATCATGTTGAAAGGTAGGTGCATTGGGAACTCAACATTTTATCCCGCGGAAAGGGAGTGACTTAAAATGTCAGTCCCTCTGTAGGTTCTTGCAGTGCTTGGATCTCATCAACAGAAAATAAGGTTCCTCATCCTCATTCTCAAAATAGGTACCAGTAACTTATAGACTAACCACGTAGCAGGGCCGGGCGAATTGGAAACGGAAGTAAGTTGCGTGAAAATACCATTTTAGAGATAAACATATCTCACCCGCGACATCTATGAAAGCGTTAGGCGTAGTAACGAGGGTCTCCCTAGAATGATTGGATGTCCTTTTGTGTGGTCCTTTGAATGAATAATCGCAAGTCCGCAGGGATACTCCCATGACTAAAGAATCCCCGCAAGGATGTCATCGAGGAACTCGGCGAGGTTTATAGTGGATTCAATGCCTTGACTCAAGTCTTGTAGGAGTAAGTCTGAGAGGAAATTGATTTAATTATGGTTCCACTATGTTCTTGGTCATTATATTAATGGATGCACCTAAAATTGTAAAGTATGCCAACTAAAGTATTACCAATAGATACATTGTTATTTGGGTGCTGCATTCCATTGGTTTCCACGGGTTGGCATACTTTACACAATTTTAGGTGTTTGATATAATTTGTTATACTAGATGTATTGTGGGTGGATCTTTTTGTTTGGGCTGGTTTCTTAATGCGAGTTCTTTGATGGACAACGGTGGGGCATCTTTGAGTGGCACCGTGATAATGGAATATTAACGGACATTTCCACCGATTCGATCATAATGTCAAACCTTTCAGTTCTATGATTGGTTTTCAATGAAGCGACCTCTCGGGGAAAGGGGTGTTTGGGGAGCTGAACATTGAACTGAATTTTCTGGTTTGGAATGATAACATCGTTCAGGGTGTCTCATCTGAAGTAAATTTCTTGTGACAAATCGCTGTGGCTGGCTTTAATAATCACCCTTGGTCTTTGTTTTGTTGGTACATCTTTTATTTAAAGAACATATCTGTTACATTACCTCTTGTATAGAAACGAGGGTTTATGTTGTGGTGGATAGTTCTGGAAATGTCCGGCATTATGGAGTGGTAGAATTACTGTGGTTAGGATTTGGAATGGGTTGAAGCCCGGGCAAATGGTGGGGTGAGGTGGATTCTAAGGCTGCTGAGGAATTTTTGGAATGGGTGGCAATGGAGGTGGGGTAAAAACTATGAGGGGCAATAATTGTTGCAATGGGGGTGGAGTAAAATGAGGCAATAACTGATGTATGTTTAGAGGATACTGAGTACATGGATTCTAGGGAACTGGTACTGCATGTTGTTGTTGATTATTTCCAAAGTTAGGATTTCTCCATCCCTAGTACCAACGTTGAGCATGGACATTTTGTGGAGGCCAACTTGACCAGTTCCATGGATGTTGCTGTTGAGAGAAGGGTGAATAGTAGCTGGAAGATTGTGGGATGGTTCTTGGTATGCATTTTCATTTTGCATTCCTAAAGAACATAAAGGTTTCTTAGGTCACGGTCAAGAAGTTACACAGACTTCCCCTCCCTTAAATATTTTTTAATCCGGTGGGATGGGCCAGTCTTACGTTTTATGATTTTGATTGCATATTTCACATACATAAATGTTGTCCAAAGGGCATTCTCGTAGAGGATGTCTTTTTCTGCATTTGGGCAAAATATGCTTAGGACATGGTTTTCCTCTTCCTTCTTCCTCTTAATCTTCGAAGTGTCTAACTGAGAGCCAATCATCCCTAGCAGGTTGTTTAAGAATTTTCAAGGGTTTTCGACTTTGAAGCCAACCCCCACTAGATATGGATGTTTTGGCATTTTGTTGGCGGTTCTCTGCACTTTTGTGCGGTGGTTCTGGTTCACAATTTGTTTCAAAGTTTTTCTGATATATGTCTCTTGAAGCCATTAAATTAAGGGTATCAATGTATTCCTGAGCTCCTTTTGAAAGGAAGTCTTGGCTGCTTCATCCTGAGTGGTTTATGTTTGGTGCGGAGGTAGGGTGTCATCTCTGAAATCATAAGGCTTTCTTCCATGCTGTTGTTTGTTTGAAGATGTCATTAGAGTGTAGTTACACTTAATAGTCTTGGTACTTCCTTTGGCTTTTCCTTCATATACCCAGGTCTAGTGATGTATTCTCCTAAACTCATAAACCAACGTGGTCTTGAGAATCTTCGAGTGGCAGGAAATCATTTCAGTTTATGTGCGTCTTGGAGATAGTTATAACTCCTTCATGGGATGTCAAACTCAAAAAGAAAGACATTTGGGTCCTCACTATTTTTCCCATGGAAGGTTGGTAGTCTTTGGTGGGATGGCCTTTCATGGTATTTTGGACCAAGTCCAAAATAGGAAATCCAAAGGTGGTTTCAGATGCTACTTCATTCTTTGTTTGTTCTTCACCTTCATTTTCAATAAGTTCCGCCATGTAGGTCTCTCCCTCTTTCTCCCTTGGTAAGGATTCCCAAGAATTGTATAAACAATCCTATCTTTCTTTAGTGAGGGTGTGAAATCCCACCTTTGGATTCTTTGTCAGAAGTTTATCTCCTATTGGTCTTTTGAGGATCTTATGACGTGTCAAAGAAACATGTGGTTGTTATCTGTGAAATTGCAGAGTTAGGGTTCACGAGAGAAGGGTGTGTATTTTCCTTGGATCAACTGTGTCATCCGGTGGTCTTGAGGAGATTTCAGGGTTGTGTATGGTGTTTCACGGTTCTAGGATTTGTTCCTCTGGTTTCACCATATTTGATCTCAATTTCTGCTCGCTTTTTAGGGTGGAGGTCTCTTCTTCTTTTTGTGGTTTTATATTTTTCCTAAATCTACCTCTAGGATCTATATTTCTCATGAAGTCATCTTTAAAATGAAATGAAAAGAACTAAATACAAAGAGTTTGAATTACCTATGATAAGCGATATATGGGTTACGTTTTCACCCTTTTGTTTCCACAGCTTCTCTTACTATAAACCTGCTAACATACCAAACCAAAATAAGTGCATTCCAAAACTAATCAAGACAATTATATTCTTACCCAACACCAAAACTGACTCCCAGTAAATGTCGAGGTTGCTAAATTGAAGGGTTCGAATGACTGAAACACTAGAATTGTAAGAGCGGGGGTTGAAGTGAAATTCCAGTGATACAACGTAATGCGAGGTAAGATAATTCCCTATCTATAGGGCTATCTGAGAAAGAAAACATAAACTCACTCACGAGAACTTGAACCAATGATCTTGAAACTTAGCATTTCCCTGTTTTGAAGTCATCGAGGAAAAGCAGTCTTATGTTTAAATCTTTGAGGTACTTCTCTCCATTCATAGAGTATGGTTCACGACATTTATAAACTTTGTCATCTCATCATGTGGTATTGAAGCGCGGAAAATTGTTTCCCTCTGATAAAATTTAATCTGGTTATCAAAATCAATCTAAATGCTGTCTGGGAAAAGCAGTGTGCCCTA
The DNA here is from genome assembly GCA_010110895.2 of Picea sitchensis. Taxonomy (NCBI): domain Eukaryota; kingdom Viridiplantae; phylum Streptophyta; class Pinopsida; order Pinales; family Pinaceae; genus Picea; species Picea sitchensis. The sequence goes on along the minus strand of SNQJ01S0012084.1, from coordinate 140,827 downwards.
CCCTCTTCGGGTACGGAAGCTCCCTCACTAGCGTATATCTATTCTAATTAAAGCGAGATTATCGCTGTGGCAAGAAACAAAGTTCTAGTAAAGTTCAGTTATGTTGAAGATCAAAAGCTGAGTAGTGTGCTGCTCTAAACCCTACAAGCATCGGTTATGCATTCAATACTCAGCAGCATCAAAGATAACAGTACACTGGAACGATTCAATTGAAGAATAAATGAACACAACTTTGAGCAAGTCAATTCTGAAACTTTAACTATCGTGTAAGCAAACACTAACACATTGAAATAACTAAACCTATGATAAGATAAAGCAGTGACTTTTGTTTGGTAAGATTTGTAGGCGACAATGATGTAAAGAAGTGACAACCCGAACCCGACTATGGCAGGCTATACAAATGGTGTAACTACGCTTCATTAACTCATAAAGAAAATACTGGGATGGTGAGCCGGGTAACATAGCGTAACAACGGTTGTATTCAAAAGCAATGTGTTCCGCGATGTAACATAATCAACCGTTCTCGAGGGTGATAAGGTTTATATATAAATCCTCACGTCTTTATGAGTCTAAAACAAAGATACATAAAACAAATGGATCCCACGATCCGAAAATAGCTTGGAATCAAGTTTAAAATGTACTTCACATCTTCATGACACGCAGTGGAGTATCCGCGAAGTGTGAATGATGAAGAATCACGACCAGTTTTATCATTATGCCCTCAAGCACCATGTGGGCGATGACTCCAGCTGTCACGCGAATCTCTCTATCTGTTAGGTCCATACTTGGATCTTGGCTGACTCGGTGGTATCTTCGTGGGTATGAGTTGGTACCTGGTATCGACATCTGTTCCAAAAATAGAAGTGGTACCTAACCCAAGTGACATTAGTTGCAATATCAATTTAAAGCATCAAAGTGCATAAAAATAGCTTGAAATGTAAAGATACCTTAAATAACCCCATTGAATGGTAGGGAAATGTCAATTATAAAGATACCTTAAGTAACCCCATTGAATGGTAGGGAGATGTCAACTATGTCAAAACAAGGCCAAAAGGGTGGTACTGGGTATATAAATGGAGGTCTATGGAATATAATATAGGCAAAAACATGATCAAAACCGGAGACCAACACAAACTTAAATCTTAGTACAACATATCATCTAGAGTCAAATGGGAAAACATAAAAGACTAATAGGATAATTGAGGACATAATTAGAACGTATGTGATGGATTAGCCATCAAAGTGGGAATATTATATTCATTTAGTTGAATTTCCCTACAATAATGGGTATTAGGCCTCATTGAAAATGAGTTCGTTTGAAGCATTGTATGGAATAAAATGTAACACACCAGTGAGTTGGGATAATCCAACAGACAAAGCAATTGTTGGACCATAATTGTTAAAGGAAATGGAAGAGAAAATGGAAAAGATAAAGTAGAATTTAAAGGCTACCTGGGATAGGAAGAAACTTTATGTAGACAAAAACAAAGTTTCTAGAGATTTTAAAGTGGGAGAACATGTTTTCTTAAAAGTAAAGGCAAAGAGAAGTTCGATAAGATTAGGAAGTTGCCTAAAGTTGGTAGTAAGATATTGCCAGCCTTTTGAAATATTAGAAAAGATAGGGCCAATTGCATACATGTTATCTTTTCTTGCATCCATGAGAGTGCATAATGTATTTCATGTGTCATTGTTAAAGAAATATATCCTTGATCTTAACCACATAATTGATTGGAATGTGATATAGGTGGAGCATGAAGGGGATTTTCGAGTGGAACGCATACACATCCTGGACCGAAGATTCAAACTGCTCGGGAACAAATCCATAGGGTTGGCAAAGGTTCAATGGACCTACTACGATACTGAAGATGCTACATGGGAGCATGAAGAAAACATGTGGGAATAGTACCTACAATTTTTTGACATTTTTAAAGAAAACACAATGCAAGACTCCATTTTGAGCAGCCATAATTTTGGAACCACATCTCCGAGTCCTATCCAATGGTGTTGGAGACCTTGATAAAAGAATGGCTCATTCCATGGGTCAGCCTTGTTAAATGAATTGTACATCCCTTGGGTTATCCCTGATAAACATATGGTGCATTCCTTGGGTTATCCCTAATAACATAATGGAGAATTCCTTGGGTCGGCGAGTTAAAAGGAACATGAGATTGTGGTTGGAGTTGTTAAATGTTCGACAACTGAGAGGGGGGGGTGAATCCATTTTTACTGATCTTAAACAATTATACCCATTTTAAAATCTTTACAGAACACTCAATGATGATCACAATAATGCAGGGAAGTAAGCAATAGAATATTCAACATCAATCACACACATGAAATATACAGAGATAGATATTCTTGAGGAAACCCATAAAGGGAGAAAACATCTTCTTATTGATATGATAAGTAGTCTTTATTTTCTTTACATTATCATTCTTATGAGAACAAACTCCTTTTGAGGCTACAACATTTGTTTTACAAGCAACAACATGCTGAGAGCACCAACTCTTTGTTTTCTCTAGAACACACTAGAAGGAAGCACCAAGTCCCTTTGTCTTCCAACACCAACTTCCAGTCACACAGGAACCAACTTGTACAAGATGAAACTTGCTGGGAGAACCAAATCTCTTGATTCTCTAGAACCCACTAGAAGGAAGCACCAACTCCCTGAGTGTTCCAGCACCAATTGGATGGAAGCATCAACTTCCAGTTACACAGGCACCAACCTGTATCACAGAGAAAAATAGTTCTCCCTTTCACCACCCTACCACCCTAGTTTTTCTAGCTGCAACCAGATGGAAGCTACAACTCCCTGTGTTCAAGCACCCACTTAAAACATTGAGAACAACAGTCCTCCCTAGCACCACCCTACCACCCTGAGATATAAATCTTTGTTACTAAAATTTATTACAGTGATACAGTATTTATCAATGACTTACCAGTCTCATCATTGTTTCGCTACACTGATCTTCTCTACCTACATTAGTGTCTTCTTGCTCGCATCTTCTTGTGATTTATGTTCTTGTGCTTTGTCTCTGCATGTGCACCTCAGCTTTCTCTTCATCTCTTAGATATGCATTTTGTTATATGTCTTTCTTCTGTGTTTTATGCTATGTGAATCATTTCGATTCTCTATGCTACACCTCTTCTATGTTCTTTATCTTTTGCGCACAGCCTGCTTCTTCCTGCATGAATAACTATCAAAAGAAGAAACCATATCTTCTCAGTTCTACGTATATTTATCATGAAAAGTCCTCTGTTAGATCATACACACAACTCTTCGTCCTCTCTGGAGATTATCCTGAGTCTGTTCTTCATTAGTGGGCGTTATCCTAAGATTATTTGTCTTCTCTGGAAGTTACAGTCTTCGACACTTTTCCATCTATCAATTGTCTCTATGATGAGTCTTTATTCCACCCGCAGTTACCTCGAGACTCTTCAGCTCCTCTAACGATCACCCTGAATTTCTTCAAATTATCTGGCAGATACAATAACTCTGTTATGGCAGTTACAGAGATAACCTCCATGCGCTCATCCCTTTGGCACCTTTTCCCTTCCTAAGAAAAATTCACCGTAGACGCTAGATTTTCTAGCTAAGCCCCTTCCTTTCACGTGACCACGAGCTGTGATTAGAAACCTATCCAAAAGGTTCTTCATGACTTTGCGTTTTGGATTTTCTGCTACGAGTCACCTTGATTCTACTAACTCCCAAAATTCTGAGGTGGAGCCTAGAGACATGCTAGATCCTCTCTTAGCTTTTGTTGATGTGATGACGACTATGACCAAACGCTTATTCAAAGGTTTCTTCCCAATCTTGGTCTAGTGAGCGCTAGCTCCATTTCTTGATATGACCTTGGGCGATGATCTCATATGAACACACAATTGCAGGTGCATCCAATGGAGGTTTGAGGCCAACCCTCTTTTCACCCTGCAATTCAGCAAAGAGATCCACATGTCTTTTCTCCAAAACCATGGTTTTGATTACGACCCGCCTTCAACATTTTAATGTTCATGCACCTTCAATCCCCATAATGTGATGGGACCGTCTATCTCACAATCTTGAAAGTGCTCCTGAAATGACAATTCAGATATGTCCTCTCAAGTCTGTGGATTACATATAGCCTTCCTAAATCAACAGTTGTGATTTAATTCATGATCTGGGCTTCGAGAGTTTCAACTCTCAAACCTTTCTCTCCTCCATACATCAATCTTCTGTAGTCGATGATCCGCTGACACTTGTCCTTCTCAATCAACAACTATATGAATGATCATGTGTCCCCTTTCTCGATCAACGGTCGAGATCTCCTTTGGGTCTCCAGACTTTGGAGATTTCAAATATCAAATTTATCTCTATCACCTTTTTCCCAGAGCTGACATTCCACTGACGTGTGTCCCTTTTGTATCAATGGTCACAATCCTTTCACATATCCGAACTTCATAATTCTCAAGTCTCAACTTTCACTGTGGTATGATCAATGGTTGAGAATACTCCCGAAGTGATCTTCAGATCGGACGACTTATGTCAACTTTGGGTCTTCGGGACTTCGCAACCTTTCAAATTTCCCGAAGCTGATTTCTTCGAAGTAGATCAGATGGTTGATCTATTGTTTGCACGATGAATGATTCTCGTTCACTTCAGAACTTTGGTGTTTGAAACTTTCAACCTCTGTAGACTCTCAACCTTCCGAAGTATATTTTTCTGAAGTAGATCAGACGATTGGATTTTATTTGAATGAGCAACAGTTCCCCTTCACTTCGATACTTCATCTATTTTACTTACTCTATCCTTCCACTATATTAGATCGACGGTCGAGAATGATCCCGAAGTGATATTTAGATCGGACATCTAGTGTCCACTTTTGGACTTCGGCATTCGAGACTTTGTGCAAGTGCTGGTGGTAAAACTCCTAAAGTAAATCTTCCTGAGTGATGTAACTTTCTTACATCACTTGTTGACATGGCACGAGCCAATTTCCTCTTCACACTTTTCATCACCTGATTATTCCATCTGTACTTGCTCACGTGGTCTGCTAATGTGGTATGCCACATGTCCTTGTTGATGTGGTCTGCCAACGTGGTCTACCACATGTCCTTGTTGACGTGGGCTGCTGATGTAGATCTCCCTCACGTCCTTGCTGACGTGATCTGCTTATGTGGTCTACTAACGTAGATCTCCCTCACATCCTTGCTGACGTGGTCTACTAACGAGTTCTACCACATGCCCATGCTAGCGTGGTCTACTGACGTAGATCTACCTAATCTGATGGTCATCGTATGTTCTCCATATCCGATGGTCCTTATTCATTTCGGATTTCTGGCTCTATGGGCTTCGAGTCTTTCAAATCTCAAACTAAAAAAAACTTCAGGTGATATTTTTCTAGAGCATAACCTCCTCGCAACTTTAGACCCGAACTAAATGTTGTTCGTCGATCATGTTCTTAGATCGATGGCTCGATATATCCATGATGCTTCTTTTATAGCTTATCCTATCCTTCCACTTAGAATGATCCAACGATTGTTGGGTTTTCTGGTATTCAAATTCTCAACCCTTTTTGTCCCACTTATCCTATCCTTCACTTGATTTGATCAGACGGTTGTTAGTCATCTGGATCGTTGATCCGACAACCACTGTCTCTCTCTCTCCTGAGCTTCTGATCTCTTTGACCTAGAAGGTTTCTGATGTGTTCAAGTGTCTCGACCTTTTCTCCTTCTGCGAGTCCTGATGACTTTGGATTTCGTCTGCATTTTTGAAAAATGGTATCTCTCCTTATCTTTGGAAATGACGTTAACCTCGACCCTGGCACACACTTGCGCTCTGCGTACAACTCTGTGCTATTCCTCCTGATCTTTATTCCTTATGAAAACTCACAGATTCTAAGGAATCCTGCGTACTCTCCTTGTTGCCTTCATGATAACCTCTAGCTATCTGGAAACTCCAACTCTCTACCCTATGATCGTCCTCCTGATATTATAGATAGAAAATTTTCATGGTCTCATCATTCCTGATGCTATCATTGTTTCTATCCTATTTTCCTTCATTGCTACCAATATTCCATTTCCATTGTTGTTCTTTCCATCAATGAAAAGCACACTCTACCTGTGAACATGCCAACAATATCCCCCTTTGGCATTCATGGAAACCCTGAAGGACTGCATTGTTCTACTTAGACCTCCAACTATAGAATCCAGGCCACACCTTTTCTCCCCCTTTGACATCAATGTCAAAGAAAACATGCCCCCCCTAAGTTGTTGCAATACTTTTCGAAGGTATCATATGTTCAACCAACACAAAATCCCCCTGACAGGATGGACTCTCTTAGGTGAGAGAAGAGATGGCATTCAACTTCTGACAAAGATATTCAAATGGTGTCTTGGCTAGGGGTTTAGTAAAGATGTCTGCAATTTGTTATGTGGTTGGAGTGTAATGAGCCTGAATAATATTATTGGTGACCTTCTCTCTCAGAAAATGGTATTTTATGGGGATGAGCTTGGTCTTGGAATGAAATACTGGATTCTTAGACCTGTTCATCTTCAGCTTCAACTGTGTCCTCTATAGTAGACTCAATATTTCTCTCCTCTCTTACTGGGACTCTTTCATCAACCTTTAAATCAATGCAATCAACTAATTTATACAACCTTTTATTAAAGCATCTATATCCTTTACCATTGGTAGCATATCCTAAGAATATGCTTTCATTAGCCCTGTCATCATACTCGCCTCTCAACTACTCCATTTTGTTGTGGAATTCATGGGATTGTGTATTCTCTCTTGATCCCATGTTTATCACATAATTCCTTGAAATCACTTGACATAAATTCTCCTCCTCTGTCTGATCTTACTTCTGTTAACCTGTTTCCTGTTTGATTCTCAATTAAAGCTTTAAATATTTTAAATTTCTCAAACGTTTGATTTTTTCCTTTGAGTAATCATCAATGAACAACATGAAATAGTTTTCCTCCCTCGTGCCTTCTTGTATTGATGGTCCACATAAATGCATATGAACTAATTGGAGTGGTTTCTTTGTTGAAGTAGAGCTCTTTGGATTTAAACCATGTCCTGGTTAGCTTTCCTACTTGGTAGGGTTTACACACATAATCTTGTGGCTTTGATAATTTTGGAAGATCTTTTACTACCTCAAGATTTTTGAGCTTGATTAAGTGTTCAAATTTTATATGTCCAAATATCCTATGCCATAACCAGCCTTCATCATGTTTTCTTAGATGACACTCTTCTCTATCTTCTTTCAGCACAGATGCATTATCATCCATCCTTATGCCTTTAGCCACCACTTGTCCTGAGTTTACATTCTTTACCTTGCAATCTTTGGAGGTGAACACCTCTTCATAGCCTTTGTCACAAATTTGAATTACACTGAGAAAATTATGTTTTAGACCATCTATAAGTAGAACATCCTAGGCATCTCCTTTGCCATTACTCAAATTTTCCATCTCTTTACCCTTGATTTTACCTGGTTCATCATTTCCAAAGGTCACATTTCCTATTTTGATTTTACTTATAGACATAAGCTTATCCTTGTCTCCAGTCATGTGCTTGGAACATCCACTATCTATATTCCAGGGGTCTTTTTGTTTTTGAGTTGAAAGTACTAGACCACATTTTTCACTATCTTTCTTTTTCCATGTGCTGGCATTTCTAGCTAAGAGCTTTATCCTTGGATCTGCTTTGTAATTCTTCAGATGGAAATTTGCAGCTTTGTGGTCTAAGTTATGACATTTATAACATTCGAACTCATCGTTCAATAGTTCAAAGAGATTGGTGCAATGTTGTCTACTCATTGGCTGTTTAGTTCTATGTTGCAAATATTGTTTATTTCTTGACCTCCTCAGTTGCATGTCTCTAAAATTAATTTGAAAATTTCCAATCTTATGACCAAAATTAGAGCAGTAAAAATAGTAACCATGGAAGAATATTTGGTACCTGAAGGATGGCATTCTTCTTGGAATTTGTTGCTCCATCTTCTGATATCTTTTTTTTTTATCAGTGATCATCTTGTCTTTATTAGATTTTGGTGACATAGTACTCACATGGTCTGATTGTCTATTGACGTGGAACTTGATCATCTTTACTGGCTCTTTGCTTTATGGTTGTTTGTTGTCTGAACCACTTACATAACCTAAACCAGTCTTCAACAAAGAAGATCTCTTTTAGCTGAAAAATGTCATTTAGTTTTGTTGAAGCTCTAATTATTGGAATATTTTGGAGATACAATACTTTAAACTTCTCCATATCTTTTCTGGTTTTTACTACCTCTTCTTCCAAGGATTCACATCTTGCCTACTTCTCTGATAACTGTTGTTTCAGAGTGCCCTCTATTTTGTTTTCCTCTTCTAACTCCAATTTTAGCAGGGAAAGGTCTTCATCAACTTTTTTACCATCCTTTTCAAACTACATCAACAACTATTTTTGTTTTCTCTTCTTAAGTTTGAGTCTGTCAATCTCTTCTAAAGCACTGATTATTTCACCTTCCATATCAACCAAATATTCTTCATCATTAACATCACTTCTTGTTCTTTGATTATCATAATCCTATTTGGCCATAAGCATAAAGTCATTTACCTTGTCTTCATAAGAAGAGTCACTATCTGTGTCTCCTGGAGAGTCATCATTGTTTACACATAAACTTTTGTTTTTATCAAATCGTACTTCTCTTCACCTTCAGAGTTCTAGTCCTTCTTCTTGTGTGGACACATAGATGCAAAGTGACCTATCTTCATTTCATATGCATTCAACATTCCTAGAAGTTGATCAAAAGGTAGAACTTTTAAAACATTAAGTTCTTCTAGAGAAGAGACCTTTGGGTTGAACCTATCTGGAAAAGATCTCAAAATTTTCTGAACTAAAGAGGCTTCCTCAATTTTTTCACCAAGCTCTTTCATTGCATTTACTAGTTTTTCAATTCTCAGAAAGTACTTCTCAATAGTTTCATCCTCTTTCATCTTTAGTTATTCAAACTTTAATCTATAGGTTTGAAGCTTGGCACCCATTACCTTCTCATTACCTTCATAATTGATAATGAGTTTGTCCCACATTTCTTTGGCAGATTCTAAGTGCATAACTTTTACAATTTTTTCTTCTACAATCCCACTCAGAATAACATTCATAGCCTTAGTGTTGAAGATGAATTCTATCTTGTCATCCTTAGAAGCTAGTACAAATGGCTTTACATAACCAATCTCTACCACATTCTAGACATCTGCACCTAAAGCCGTTATGTAGGTTCTCATCCTACCTTTCCATAAGGCAAAGTTTGTTCCATTGAATAGAGGAACCTTGTTGGTTGAAGTTCCTTCATGGATATTCATGTTTAAGCTCTAGGATTTGCCCTTAAATAAAGGGAACTGGATCTGATACCAATTGTTGGACAACTGAGAAGGGGGGGTTGAATCAATTGTTACTGAGGTTAAACAATTATACCCATTTTAAACTCTTTACAAAACACTCAATGATGATCACAATAATGCAGGGAAGTAAGCAATAGAATATTCAACATCAATCACACACATGAAATATACAGAGACAGATATTCCTAAGGAAACCCATAAAGGGAGAAAACTTCTTCTTCTTGATATGATAAGTAGTCTTTACTTTTTGCACTTTATCATTCTTATGAGCACCAACTCCTTTCGATGCTACCACCTCTATTTAACAAGCAGCCACTTGCTGAGAGCACCAACTCTCTGGTTTCTCTAGAACCCACTAGAAGGAAGAACCAACTCCCTTTGTGTTCCAGTACCAACTAGATGGAAGCACCAACTTCCAGTCACACAGGCACCAACCTGTACAAGATGCAACTTGTTGAGAGCACCAACTCTCTTGATTCTCTAGCACCCACTATAAGGAAGAACCAACTCCCTCAATATTCTAGCACCAACTGGATAGAAGCATCATCTTCAAGTTACACAGGCACCAACCTGTATAACAGAGAACAATATTTCTCCCTTTCACCACCCTACCACCCTAGTTTTTCTAGATGCAACCAGATGGAAGCTACAACTCCATGTGTTCAAGCACCCACTTGAAACTATGAGGATAATAATACTCCCTGGAACCATCCTACCACCCTGAGATATAAATCTTTGTTACTGAAATTTATTACAGTGATACAGTATTTATCAATGACTTACCAGTCTCATCACTATTCTACTACACTACTCTTCTCTGCTTGCATCAGTGTCTTCCTACTCACATCTTCTTGCGATTTTTGTTCTTCTGCTCCATCTCTGCATGCACACCTCGGATTTCTCTTCATCTCTTAGATACGCATTTTGTTCTATGTATTTATTCTATGTTTTATTCTCTATGCACCATTTCCATTCTCTGTGTTATGCCTCTTCTGTGCGCTTCAACTCCTGTGCACAACCTACTTCTTCCTGCATGAATAAATATCAAAATAAGCAACCATCTCTTCTCTATTATGCATATATTTATCATGCCAAGTCCTCTTCCAAATCATACACACAATTTTTCATCCTCTCTAGCGATTATCCTAAGTATGTTCTTCATCGATGGCCATTATCCTAAGTTTTTTTGGCTTCTCTGGAAGTTACAGTCTTTGACACTTTTCCATCTGTCAATTGTCTCTATGATGAGTCTTCATTCCATTGGTAGTTACCTCAAGAATCTTCAGCTCCTCTGGCGATCACCCTGAAGCTCTTCGAATTCTTTGGCAAATACAATCACTTCGTTCTGGAAGTTACAGAGAGAACCTCTGTGCACTCATCCCTTTGGTGCCTTTTCCCTTCCTAAGAAAACTTCACATTGGGCACTATATTTTCTGGCTAAGCCCCTTCCTTTCATGTGACCACGAACTGTGATCAGACGCCTATCCAAAAGGTGTTTCGTGACTTCATGTTTCATATTTTCTTCTATGAGTCACCTTGATTCTCCCATCTCCCGAAATCCTGAGGTGGAGCCTAGCGACATGCTAGCTCCTCTCTTAACCTTCGCTAATGTGACCATGGTTGTGAAAAAATGCCTATTCAAAGGCCTCTTCTTGATATTTGTCTAGTGAATTCTAGATTTGTTTCTTGATATGACCTTGGGCAATGATCTCATGTGACCACGTGATTGTGACTGCGTCCAAAGGCAGTTTGAGGCCAACCCGCTTTTCTCCCCACAATTCAGCATAGAGATCCATGTGTCCTTTCTCCAAAACTATGGTTTCGATTGTGGCCCACATTCAACATTTTAATGTTCACACACCTTCAATCCCCACAATGCGAAGGGATCAACGATCTCACGATCTTGACGGTGCTCCTGAACTGGCAGTTCAAATATATCCTCTCAAGTCTACAGATCAGATCTAGCCTTCCTAAATAAACGGTTGTGATTTACTTTGTGATCCAAGATTCAGGAGTTTCAAATATCAAACCTTGCTCTCCTCCATACGTCAATATTTCAGAGTCGATGATCCACTGACATCTGTCCTTATCAATCAACAACTAGATCAATGATCCTGTGTCCCCTTTCTTGATCAACGGTTGAGATCTCCTTTGGGTCTCCCGACTTCGAAGATTTCAAATATCAACTTTATCTCTATCACATTTTTCTCGTAGCTGACAATCCACTGACGCATGTCCCTTTTGGATCAACGACCATGATCCTTTCCGTTCTTCAGACTTCGGAATTCTCAAGTCTCAACTTTCACTGTAGTATGATCAACAGTTGAGAATAATCCCGAATTGATCTTCAGATCATACAACTTATGTCCACTTCAGGTCTTCGGGACTTCTCCCTTCAGGTCTTCGGGACTTCTCAACCTTTCAAATTTCCTGAAGCATATTTCTCCAAAGTAGATCAAATAGTTGTTCTATTGTTTGCACGATGAACAATTCTCGTTCACTTCGAAACTTTGGTGTTCGAAATTTCAACCTCTGCAGTCTTTCAACCTTCCAAAGTATCTTTCGTCGAAGTAGATCGGATGATCGGATTTTATTTTCATGATGGACGGTTCTCATTCACTTCGATACTTCAGCTATTTTACTTATGCTATCCTTCCACTATATTAGATCGACGATTAAGAATTATCCCGAAGTGATCTCCAGATCGGACGTCTCATGTCCACTTCGGGACTTTGGCATTCGAGACTTCGAGAATTTGGGCAACTGTTGGTGGTAAATATCCCACAGTGACGTAACTTTATTACATCACTTGTTGACATGGCATGATCCAATTTCCTCTTGACACTTGTCATCACCTGAATATGCCATGTGTACTTACTGACATGGTCTACCACATGTCCTTGCTGACGTGGTCTGCCAATGTGGTTTGCTACATGTCCTTGCTGATGTGGTATGTTGACATAGATCCACCTCACGTCCTTGCTGACGTGGTTTGTTGACAAGGTATGCCACATGTACATTCTAATGTAGATATCCCTGATCTAACAATCATCATATGTTCTCCAAATCCAATAGTCCTTATTCATTTCGGATTTTTGGCTTTCCAGAATTCGAGTCTTTCAAATCTCAAACTAAAAAAACTTGAGGCGAGATTTTTCCAGAGCATAACCTCCTCATAAATTTAGACTCAAACTAAATGTTGTTCGTCAATCATGGTCTTAGGTCGATGTCTTGATATATACAGGATGTTGATTTTCTAGCTTAAATAGTCCTTCCACTTAGAATGATCCAACAATTTTCGAGTTTTCGGGTATTCAAATTATCCACCCTTTTTGTCCCTCCTTTCTTATCCTTCACTTGATTTGATCAGACAGTTTTTGTTCATATGGATCGTTGATCCAACGACCACTATCAGTCTCTCTCCTGAGATTTTGATCTCTCTGAATTAGAAGGTTTTCTAAGTGCTCAAGGGTCTTGACCTTTTCTCCTTTTGTTAGTCCTGATGACTTTGGGTCTCATCTGCATTTCTCAAAAATGATATCTCTCCTGATATTTGGAAATGAAGTTAACCTCAGACTTGGCGCACACTTGCACTCTGCATGCAACTCCGCATTATTCCTCCTGAGCTTGATTCCTTCTACAAACTCACAAATTCTAAGGAATCCTGCGCACGCTCCTTGCTTCCTTCATGATAACCTTTGGCTATCTGGAAACTCCAACTCTCTACCCTATGCTCGTCCTCCTGAGCTTGTAGGCAACAATTTCTCATGGTCTCATCATTCCTGATGCTATCATTGTTTCTTTCCTATTTTTCTTCATTGTTGCCAATATGCCGTCGTCGTTATTGTTCTTTCCATCAATGATAAGCACACTTAGCCTGTGAACATCCCAACAACTAACTCTAATACCATTTTTGTGGTAGTACGACTGTCGCTAGACCAAAACCCGTGGGTGATTGGTAACCTCATCACCTCTAGAATTCAAGGATCCACAAGAGGCAGTTAGTCCCTTTTCACGATACACCGGGGAGCACTGACTACTTTCAATTTCGTGCAACATTAAATTGTATAGTTTTATTTTCTAAGTGTTGCGATGTAATTTGCATATATATATATATNTAGAATTCAAGGATCCACAAGAGGCAGTTAGTCCCTTTTCACGATACACCGGGGAGCACTGACTACTTTCAATTTCGTGCAACATTAAATTGTATAGTTTTATTTTCTAAGTGTTGCGATGTAATTTGCATATATATATATATCGGACTAGAGTGCAGTGAGGAAAATGAACAATTGTAAGGGAGGGGGAATATAACATCCCAACTATAATCCCCAATTTAATTAATGCTTATGTAGATATAATATGTGGCTATGGCCAAGTGATGTAATATGTGAATTGTATTTCCTTGTTTTCTTAATAAAAATGTGATGCCAACTATTAAGGGGACATAGACAAGATATGGGGGATGAATTAATCCACAAGAGGGGGGAGCGTCTAGGATAATGGCCAAGAAGGGTCCAAGGGGTAAATACCCATGTATATTAATTTAATCCATTTTTCTAAAAAAATTATTTGTATATGAACCTTCCCATTTCTTATTGAGTGTTCCCAAAACCAATCATTGAATACATGTAAGAGGGTGGTTGTGTGTGGTCACATCCCAAAGTTATTGGGAACATGGAGGTTGAGTACAATCATCTTGGGGAAGAGTGTGAGTCAAGAAGGGTAAGCCAAAGAGAGTAAATTCATACGGTTTGGAATAGTAGTATTTAGTTAGTAAAGTTTCTGCAGGGAAAATAAGGAGAGAGAAAGAAATAGAGCTTGAAGTTGATGAAGCCATGGAGGGTGAATTCTAGATCAAGCTAGAGAATAATTGGAGTGAATTGGAGCTAGAAAATTGAAGAGGAAGGTTTTCAGGTCTGAAGAATGAACTCCTGCATGAGTTTCAATAAAACAACAAGTGGTTGCTATTGGTTTGATGATAGTTTTAGTAGAAGCAATTTCCCTTAAGTTCTCAGTTGAGATATTCCTAACTGTCTGTTCCAGAGAGGCTGTGATAAATGAATGGGATGCCTAAGAGGATGATATCGATGAATGGGTACATTCCTTGGGTTGGACAATTTGATGGGTGTTCTATATGCACTAAAAACCCTCAATTAAATTGTCAACCTGGGGTAATTAAACTTAGAGTTGTAGAAAAATATATGCCAAGATAGAAGGGCTAGTAGTAGTATAATCTAACTAAGGAAGTGGCTATCTAAAGGCTAATCTATTCAAGCAAACCTATCTAATGAGAAAACCCTACTAAGAAACTTGAAACTATGTAATCTAAGTACTTTTGGACCAAGGATCGATGGATAGTTCTAAGAAAGCAAGTAAAAACCCTATTTAAAGAAAACTAGTTCAACAATAAGCAATAAGCAAAAGAAAACTATTTTAAGCATACCAATAAGAAAATAACAAAAGAAAACTACTTTAACTTGCCTACCTAAATTCAATGAGCAACTACCCTATGAAAGCATGTAAATAAACAAGCAAGCAACTATTCTAGTAAAGCAAGTAAACAAGTAAGTAAAACAACTAGCTAACCTATTAAATCAAGTAAAAAGATAACTACCCTAAGATAACTTCTTCCGCAAGTAAAATAATTAAGACTTCTCATTGAACAACTATCTAACCTAAGAGGCAAGTGAACTATATTCTTAATTCAAACTTCAAAACTATTTCTAATTCATAAAAGGAAATCTATTTAATTGAAAGCAAGAAGGACTAATAACTAACCTTTAATCTATGATAAGAAAACTGCTCTCTAACCTATCAAAGAAAAAGACTATCTATCCTACAACAGTAATAAAACTATCTTCTGATCTACGAAAGAAAGAACCTATATCTTTTGATCTACGAAAGCAAGAAACTGTATTTTCTGATCTACAGAAGCAAGAAACTATATTTTAACCAATGAAAACTCAAATATAGTGTTGGTGGTTGTTTGAATGTCTTCGGTGTCGTATAATATCTCGATGGCACTTGACAAAAAAGGATAATTCAAGCGGTATAATCTCTACACTGATCTCGATAGCAAAGTGAAAGGTATGGATTAAACAATCCAACGAGAATTTATCCATTATGGAAACAATGTTAATTACCCTGCATATTCATGGAATTATTAACCATAAAAAATAGAACGAGATTATAATTGTATTTCTATGCTATGTAAGAAAACTTCATAAGTAAATTCAATCATTAACTAAGAAATATAATTGCAATATAATTCTAGGAAAGAAAGTACATGAAATGAAACTATGCTATATCTATCTTAACAATTCAAAGTGCAAGAAGGAAAATGCTTGAAAACATAAATTAAAGCATGACATATAAAAAGTAAACTAATGAATACATTAAGAAACAACTAGTTAAACAAGATCTATACAAAAATGGAATAAGAAATCTATAATTAAAAACTGAAACTAATCTTATCCATCCATCAAATCCTTGTTAAAGAAGACATGAAATAAAACTCTGTTCTATCCTATTTCAAACTCTGTTTTAAATTTAATTCTAACAACATAAATAAAATGCAATCTAACTTTTAATTGCACACGGGGTTAGTCTATGAATTTGCAAATTCGTTCCTAACTACAAGATCAATGCATACCAATACAAGCCTTCATACTAACCTGCAAAAGAGAGTTAAAATGATTAAACTACAGCAACAAATTAATTAACAAAATAACAATGCATGTACAGGAAATAAGAAGAGACATCTAAGCTATGAAATACATGAACAACTTAAAGAATGCTTAGTAGACTACTGGTGCCCCCCCAACGAGTCATGGTCACTTCTCAAGCACACACCATGAGCTCAGCAAAACAATTTCACTATTAAAACTTGAAAAACACAGTCTTATACAATTCTAGTAATTGAAAAATGCAAAAACAGAGGGAAAGATTTGTATCTCTATCCTCTACTTCTTCTACTACTTCTTAACTATTGTATGACCACCACGGTGGTATTTATAATATTTATACACCAAGTTTTTGACCACTGGAGGGTCAAACCACTTATATAAACAACAAATTACATTAATGGTGCCCTAACTGTCAAAATAGAGCGAGCCAATAATCACCCTATTTAACAACTTAAACTGAGTTGTCAAGAGTTAAGTAGCTGGAGGGGGTAAGCACGAGAAAAATCCATGTTCCTGATTCGCCCACCACTGGCCACCAATACCATAACTGCCAAATCACCCACCATTTTTGTGCAAGACGCAGTGTTGGATGAAGTGTCAAACCGGGTATCGAATCGAGTATTGGAAGGAGTGTCGCACTAAGTACCGGAAGCAGAAACGTGATGCATTTTTTCCCTGTAACACCAAAAAACGTGAATTAGATCCTTGAGAACATAAAAACGTGATGAATTATACTCAATGTCAACATTAAAGATGAATCATACATACTTGATGTAGATCATACCATTTTAGCACAAAATTCTTCAAAAAGCTTCTCCAAAACATGAAAAACACATATGTACATTCAGAAAAAGTGTCTAATAACTGTCATAAAATTGATCATATCTCTAGCCCAACACAGGTCAAGAGGAAGATAACTGGTGAAAAATGAGGATAGTTGTAGGAGAATATCAGTTGGTTGAGAGTTTTATGAGTTGTGAGTGGACTATGAGAGACCACCCTCCTTTGTAGATTGCTAGCCTCATCTTGGGGGTGACTAGTTGTTGATATTTGGAATAGTCAGTCTATGGTTGGGTGGAATTTCTGTCCCAAGAAATTGGTTGCAGAACTATCGTGAAAAGATATTAAACACATTTTAACTTGTTATTTTGTTCAATTATGTGTTTAATTGTTGTGCATGAACTCTATGTATTTGGAAGTGATTTATATGATGTTGTAATAAGTTGTTTAGCTACATTTTATGCTGATTATTAGCATTTTGTAGATGCTTCAAATTTTTGGTTATAGACAGTAGCTAAATTTGTTTTAAATTGTAGATGAAAGCTATAGGAAATGAGTTAATTGTAAATGAATTAAATTAGTTAGTATAAATTTTCATTTTTATGTATATTTTGCACCGTAATATCCCTCAGCTGGGTTGGGGGATGTTACAGGGTCAAATAGAAGAACATGTGTGGGACTACTAGAACTACTCATTGAATCTACTGGTCATGGTAGATTGTCATATGACGCCATTGTAGCCCCAAGTTGGTGACAGAGATGGCCACAAATATGAGTAGAGCCTCCGTCTGGACTTGTTGTTGTAGGAACAACTATATCTTGAAGTAGTGATCAATGTCACTATGCTAGGTTCCATTTATCCTAGAAATTTTTCTACAGGGGAAGTGGCAATGCATATGGTTCAACTAGTACATTGTATTTTCACACTAGCTAGGGTGGATCGTGTTCACTACTGCATGAGATGGGTCAAGGGTGTCGTTGTCTATGGATCAAAATTTCCTCATGCAAGATGGACTCATGGTTAGGAGGATTTTCAAAATTAGAGTGTGGGTCTCGAGGCTGTTTATATGAGGTTTCATCCTTGGATCCACCTCCAATAGGGACCGCATGCTTTGCTTGCAGTCACATAGCCTCAACCCGGTTTCAGATTGGTTGTGCTTAGTGCACATTTCTAGAGTCTCCATTTCTTCATCCGAGACTGGATGTAGATGTTCCAGACACTCCATGACACAATGTTGGATATCCTCTTCTGTGATGCAAAATGGGAGCAATGCAATTACAACCTCTTGGTCATCACTAGGATATATGTAAACGTTATGAAAAATTACATTCAAACATAATGTAGTTATCATACCTATAAATAATATTGAGAGAGATGTGCATTTGCAAAGTAGTTTCCTGGATAAGTTGTTGGTACCAATGTTGAAATATTTTTTCATGGGAGTCTTAAACGGAAGGGTCCCTGATTTCATGCAATGGAAGGAATCAGGTAGCTGCAAAAATAGGGCCACTCCCAGCAGTTCATTCAAATCCTAGAGGGGGCCTCCAAAGAACCATGCCAAGGAGAAGAAAAATCCTATTATAATGAAATTCCTTCCCAAGGTTTTGGGCATATAAGTAGTCGTCAATGAACTCATTCAATATATAATGTGCCTAGGCCATCTAGACACCTGTTGGATAGTTCTCAGCTACAATGATGACCCTGAGTGGGAACTCCTCCTTCGTATAATTGTGTAGGATTTTACAGGTGATCAATTGGGTGGAAAATTGAACCTATTGAGCATTAATTTCATAAATTACCACCCCATGCATTCCCTGATGTGTACTATATGTTCCATATACCTCATTCTGGGTAGAAACTTTAGCCTTCAACGTGTTTACATGCTCCTCACCATGCATGGGTAAACCTATAAACCTATGGATTGTTTTTGCATCAACTGAATATCCCCCCCCCCGCATGGGTAAACCTATGTTCCATGGATCAAGAGTTTTTGCATCAACTCCGAATATCCCCAACCAAAGGTATTTCCCATGGAGGAAAGTATGTAAGAAGAATACACAAATGGTCACTGAGCCCCCATGGACAAAGTGAGGGAAATCAACTAGAGATAGTATGTTGGCTTGACGAAGAGGTTTGGCCTAGTCTTGTGTGATCACCAACTATTGACGGTCTTCACTTCTAACCACCTTCACATAATTGTGGAAAAGTCGGGTGAGAATTTGTTCATGATATCTAATGTCATAATCGACAAAGTGAATGTCTTGCACTTTTCCCATCCAGGATCCTGTAAATATAACATTTCATGGAAATGGAGGCTCTAGTATCTTTCAAGCCTAGGTAGTATTGGATTTATTGCAGGCCTATGACATTCTTGACAAATCCATTTAAACTGTTCCTACTGAGTTTTTTGGTTTCTAACATTCGGATATTGTATTCCTTCTTGCTTCCAATCTACTCTTGCACTATTATAAAGTTCTTAAGTTTGTCTTGTATAAATAGGAGTGCGTACTCTTAACTGGGCAGGTATTAACTCAAAGAGAGGAAAATTCCCAGGCAAGTAAAATTCCCAAGGGGCATGTACTAAGTCACCAGTAACTCAGATTTTTGTATAATTCTCTTCAAACCTCACCAGAAAATTCCTACTTTTATTATTAAGCAGTATTAGAATTTTGTACTCCTATCCAACTCATCTAATTATCAATGGGGCTAGGCGGGATTAAACCAGTGGATGTTATTTCTATTACAACATATGGATTATCCATATCCATCCTCCACGTATGCGGCTCCCTTACCTTCCCAGTAGAAAATTGAGGAACTGGGGGGGAGAGTGCTTTCTTGGCAGTGTGTGTTGAGCCTTCAGATATTGGTTACGCTTCCCATGCCTCTCCTTGGATACCCATATTATTTCGAAAGAACACATATACTAATCGATATCCACCCATGGAATGAGCCTTTCTCTTAGTGGACCCTACACATCTACCCATTCTAAAAAAACTTCTCGATGTGTCACCCACCATTGTGCGAGTATTCTTATTAGCATTGTATCGAGGATGCAGACCCATTGTTGTTTGGGGATGAATTTTATCGAGGTAATATCTATACCCAATGGATCCAACCCATCAAATCAGTAAGACTCAAATTCTTCTTCACGCACTTCAGTGGTAATATGCATGCATCTCCTTGTTGATACTTCATAAATAATGAGATGCCACCTCTCCATCGTGTCATCTGAATCAATGTCATACGAATCCAGGCTCCTCCAACTCAACTCCCCATCAACCATGGGATTGACATAATATTCCCTAGACCCCATGATATTGTATATATTCTTAATAACCAAGATCCATGCATACTCATCTATCATCCCATTGTACCTGTCCCCCTCATTTGGATCCAAATGTACAATCATGCAAAGGGTTTCAGTCTCAAAGGACATCAATCACTTCTTTATATTCAACGAAACATTTTTTTTGAAGGCCCAATCAATGCTAACTAGGGAAGGGTAGGTATCAAAATAATCCATAATCTCTGTCACTTCAAAATCATCCTTTGAATTCACCCCTTGTATGTTTACTTCAACTTGCTCCAATCGACCTATAAGGCATATCTTGTACTGATTTTCCAACCATAGTTGAATGGGATACCAAACCAAGTTTTCTTTACCCATCAATTCCCATGACTTCTTTGGTAGGATGTTCATGTTGGAACCTAGATCCATCATGATCCCATCCATTTCATAACTACCGAGTTCAATTTTCATATTGAACTCTCTTCATGTGCACTTATGCTTACTGATCTTGCCCAGATCCCTTTCTGGTAGGAGGGATGATATAGCTCTCTTCGTCCCTTCTTCTCCCATGCAGGTTGCTAACATCTGCATAAAATTTCATGCAACATCAAGATCGCTTAACAATCGTAAATGGAAACACAAGAAGCTACTTACTTGGTCCTCAGTTTTAGTTTCTTAACCCAACTCATGCAATGCTTCTTTGTGTGTTGTGCACTTAACTATTCATGTACATGTTCATCAATTGTCCTTTGTTCGGTGTGTCGCAATTCCTCCTGTCTATGCACTTCTTCCAATGACTTTTGAGTCATGCACTGTATTTCTTCGTGCATGTGAGCTTCCTCCAACGACCTCTTTGTGGCGCACTATAATTCTTCATGGGCGCAAGCCTCTTCCAATGACCTATGTGTCACTCATTGTATTTATTCATGGATCTGGGCCTCCTCAAGAGACCTCTGTGTTGTGCATTGTAGCTCTTCTAATTCTCTTTCTTCCTATATAACCCTTTGCGCATCGTGCAGAAATAACTTCTACTGAGTAGTATCGAACTTAGTAGGCAGCTTCATCTCCTTTCTTATCTTCCCCTCTTGCCTTTGAACCAATATTTCACCATGCTCGAAGTCCATTCCCGTCTTTTCTCCGCCTCAAGATATCACTTGTACATCAACTTCATCATCCTTTTTTTATTCCCGTGTGACTCAAGAGTCACCATATTTCAATGTTCCTTCTTCTCTTCTCACTTCTTTAGTAAGTCGGAACAATCCTCTATAACATTCTTGGGGTTGTAGAAGTACCCACAGAAAGGGCATGGGTTGGTATAAAATATTGACACATATCCTATTTATCCATAGTTAAAACACGTAGGTGGTCTACCTCCCCCTCATCCATATCCTCCTCCGTGACATCATCCATATACATTATGGGTATGGTCTTACATTAGCTAGAGTGATAAACAATTGTTTACATTGTGTCCCATGGACTTGTAGTATTCACAGAATGGAGTATGATGCATCTTATGATATTTTTCTAGTGTTGGGAAGCAAGGTGGTATATTGTCCCACTACCTCCAAATTTCACACTACTCCTCTTGAGGTCCAATTGGAAATGGAATCGGTGCACCCATTTCTATATAGTTTCCCAGTGTAGGATATTCATTTCTACAATTCCCCTGTAACCTTCCCGTTGTGCACTGTATGTGTTCACACATGAATTTTTTCTTCTCCATATCTTGCAATTGCATTTTTAGGTTGGTCAAATGAGACTGTACCTGCACCAAACCTATTGATGTCTCTCCTCATCTTGGTGTAGCCTCTAGGCACATCACAATATCCACTTCTTCTACCTGGGTAGTCACCTTCTATTGGGTAAGAGGGATGTGAATATGGTAAAACAACCTTGCAATGAACCATTCTCTATGTTGCACATCGATTTGGAACATTAGCCTATCCAGCAAAATCTTGAACCGTTGTTCATAATCCCACATGGTTTCTCCTGGTTTCTGCTAAATCTCCTTAATCTCTATAATGCATTGCGACTCGAACTTGGGATTTTGGAATTCATTAAGATGATATATCTTACTCTCTGTGAATGGCATAATCTATCCTTTTGGTGCAGTGGTCTTGTACTTCATATACCATGCCACATACATGTCCCTGAGTGTGGTCTCCAACTGCACAATCTTTGAGGCCTCATCTGTGATCCTCTTCATAGACCATATTTCCTCACATGTGAACCAATGCTTCTCTACATCATCTCTACCCATTCCATAGAACACAAGTAACCTCAGGGTACTATCTTGATTCACCATCCTTAATCTCAAACTATGTCCTCTAAAATAATTATTGGGTGGTTGGGATATTGGTATTGATACTCTTCCTAGAGAAGTAGCAATGACTTCATCTTCTTCTCCACTCATTGATTCTCTCCTTTCTTCTCCTACAATTTCTTCTACTCCAATCACCTCATTGTCTATTGTTATTTCTACTTGTATACACATGCACAAGGGGGTTGGTTCAAAGGGTGGGTAACTCCATATTATTCTAACATTTCTTGTCAGGGAACCTAGAGATTTTCCTATCTATATCCACATAATAGCATTGACTGTTATGAACTCATTTACCCCACCCTTGGGGGATCCTCCATCTGCCTCTCCTACTTTTGCACCTCTACTTTTCACCTCATCTTCCAAGGAAGTTGTGGTAACCTACAAGATCCAAGGGGTTTGAACTTCGTCTTATGGGTCTCTACTACCACCACTACTGGTATATCCACTAGATACCCAAATCTCAATTACGCACCTCTTCATTGGCCTATCCTCATCTTCACTACTCTCTGGCACAACACACTCTCCCGCACTTCCTCATAGTGAAATGTCCTTCCTCTTCATCCTGGGCCTGACCCTAGTCATGCACCCATTGTTTCCTTCCTTATGCTTCATTATTCTTCTCTCCTCCTTGAATCAACTCTTCTTGTGTATCTTTCGACTCTCTCTCCCCTCCACTCTTCTGGGTCCATCCTACTTCTCAAATCATCTTAAAAAATTATGGATCCATATCCTCTCTCACTTTTCCCCCGTCTTTTCATCCCCCACAATGCTACAGGAGTCTACTCATCCATCCTGTTAGGATCCTTGCACATCAACATGTTCTCCAAAATCAACATTTTTATCAAAAGTGATATTTCTTCTAGCATCCTTTTCCTAGGACCTTCTGCGAACTTTCTTTCATCCTCACTGAAAGAATTTGTGTACTCAAAAACAAATTAAATTGTATACCCTTCCTTCACTCGATCAAACCAAAAATCAATGGCTCAAGTCCATTTGTTATCCAATGCCTTCAGCCTATCGATCGTGACTTGATCCTGGACCAATGGTTCTTGCAGCCTCAAAGCAGTACTAGTAGAAGTCTACCTCTTCAACAATTGGTACAATCCATAGGTAAATTCAACAAATAAAATTTCATGCATATAAGAGTAGAGATACCTATCCTTCCATCTCTTCACATTAGTATTCAAACATTGAATTTTTTGTCAAGTAAAATCATCTTCTTTTCCATTCAACCAATATTTAATTTCTTCAAAAGATGGGTACCACCTCATTTTTTCCCTTCATCATTAAATGCAAAAACTTTAGGTCCCATAAACTAATACATTTGTTGGGTCATTAACACTTGTGCATGTCCTTGTTAATGTTGGGGGGTTGAGGACCAAGGGTTCGTCTAGAGTTGACCAAAAAAAACTCCAAAGCATCGACATATTAATTGTTATCCAAAGGGTGAATAAGGTCTCACCCGAGATGCCATGAGGATGAAAGATACCATATGGTCTTGTGTCGGTGACGAAGGAATAATTACACAGAAATCCATCTCGATTTACATTCATATAATTCATTCCAAACTACTTGAAAACTAATAGTATACAAAAACAACACACACATTCAATTAAAACATCACCAACACATCATAAGGCCAAAATTACTATAGATTTATTATTTTCATTCAACCATCACAAACATACATTAAGAAACTCATCAATTGACAACAACAAAGCCTTTCTCTCTTATACATTTTCTCGGTGTTGCATTACATAGCACCATGCACTTTCATTCAAACTTTGCAGATATGACAAACTTAGATTTACAACGAGAGACATTACAAACATAGCCTCGATAGGCTCAAGGACATTCAATATCAACAACAACAATACCAACAACTATCAACAACCAACAACCTTCTTTATGTCATCCTTTCTCCCTTTTATCTACTTCTTGACTATAACATTCTATCACTTTTAGTTCTGCCCCACTCACTCCTCTATCTACTAGTCTCGCATGCTTCGGTCACCCACATGAACTCAATGTAGCCTCTTTGGAATCTTGAAAATCTCAGCTACCTTTCCAACTCGTTTTCTTATTTCTCTAGATTCCATCGTGCTACTTGTAGTAATCATTCAGAGAGATTTTTGATTTTTTTTTCTTGATTTTGGTGTGCATGCCATGTTTTCTTAATTTTTGGTGCACATCACAAAACTCAGACTGATGCACATTGATAGAAAATGAATTGGCGTGCATTAATAAAACTTGATCTAGATCACATGCCTCCTATCACCCATAGTGCACTAGCTTGAGTGCGTGAAAATTGGAGTATGTGCACACAAATTTATTTATGCACGTGCACGATATTTACCCAAAATGTTGGGTGCCAACAACTATGTTAAATATAGAGCCACTAGGAGGACAATGGGTTTCATTCTATGTTGTTATTGTATTTTGTTCTATAGCAAATGATAGAGCCACTAGGAGGACAAGGGGTTCCATCTTATGTTGTTATTGTATTTTGTTACATAGCCAAACAAAACAACTGGGAGTAGGAAATTAGAGAGCATAACAGAGTGGGTTAATGTTTTGTAGCAACCTAACAGTCCATATGTATCATGTAACTCCATAGAGAGTGCCTTCTCCTTTGTACTTGCATTATTTCCATACCAAATAAAAGAGAATAGATCAGTCTCACCTTCTAGTTGGGTTTTCTTCTGTAAGGGTTTCCTAGATAAAATATTGTGTTATTTTGTGGATGGTGTGTGATTGTAATTTATTGTTCTCTATTTTCCACTTTTTTATTTATTTCATGCATAAGCAGAAAATCAGTAACTAAATATTCTAGAATCTAAAGGAATTTCATATTGTAGAATTCAGTTTTATTTATCAAATTTGTTGTGACAAACTATTCCATTGGAATATCCACCACAATTTACAAATCATTATGTGTAAAGAATGTAAAGTGAATAATGAACATCAATCCACTTGGGGATTGCTATCAAGGGAATGAAGCCCTCCATTATGTGGAATTGTCTTTGTAAGATGGAGTATGAAACAAAGTGGGGTTGGTTGATAATTATCCAATGAAATGGAAAGAAAATTCTAGATTTGGATAAAGCTTAAATACATCCCTAGATGCACAATATTGGAGGTAGTAAGGATAGCCTAAGAGCTGTAAATATTTGGGAAATAAGATCGCATAAATAGTTGGGCTTTGTTATTAGTAAGCTATTTCAGCATGCTGTGAAAAAGGCTTGTAGGAGTGCACTGTTAAAGAGGCTTGTACAATAGACAGAGAAAGCATGAGTGAGCTCTTGATTTTCATGTTCATGTGCACACGTTATGAGGCTGAGGAGGGTTTAGGTTGGACCACAATGAGTAAGATTGGACGATTTGGATGTTGGTCTCTGTCACTACGTGTTGTTCAATCTTTGAAAAGCTTGCATCTACGAAGATCATTTTTCTTTCTCATTTTCATCATGCTCAAGTGAAATAATGAGCTTAATACTAAGGATGCTTCCTATCAATCTTTGAAAAGCTTACATTTGCCAGCTCATTTCTCTTTCTCATATTCATTACAATGCACAAGTGAATGCATGAACTGAATACAAAGCACATTTGGATATGGCCCACGTCCTCTCCCAGGCCTTTGCTGCTGCGATATTCTTCAGGTTCTTGTATGTGAATCTCAACTCAACACTTTAGTGGTTTGTGGGAAAAAGGTGGAAGTGGTTACTTTTGTAATTTCAGATTGATCTGAATGGAAGCTCTCTCATGAGCCTCTAATTGCCATAACAAATCGATCATCCAAACACAGCATAGATGAAGCTCTCGCATGGCCTCACCATGTTGCCTAAGATATATGGCTCTATGTCTAAGGCTCTAATTAAATATTTGGATAAGCACTAAATGTTAACCATTAATCAACATTACATTTAATCAATACCCTTGTTACATATATTTTTATATTAATATTGTATTATTATTTTTTAATTGTAGGAGGGAGATTTTATATTATAAAAAAGTTGTAGTTTAGGAAAGATCATAAAATTTTGATTTGAAGCAAAAATACCAGCTCCTTATATAATACTTATGTTCACAAAAATTACATCCCAATATTTTTTACATCAGTAATTGTGACAAATTGCTTACATAGCAAAAGACATAAGCAATTCATGGCTAAAGTGGATTGTATGCTCGCCTTCTTGTCACTATTGGTTGTGTTATTGAAGGAACTTTATGTTATTTACTATTATCTCCCAAACTTCCTTTGCATTTGAAAGGACAAAGTAGTACTTTTATCCAATGACTCTATATATTTTGGAGAATATAGAATAAGGATAGGAACAAAGAAACCCAATTGATATTTTGGCTAGATTCCAAAGGGTTTGGAGTGGATTTGAAGAAATATGGTAAAATCCATTATTCCAAGACACTTTTAGGTAGTTTTAGAAATTGTGAAGGAAGGAAAAGTGACCCAAAAAAAAATCGTCTCAAAATTTGATATCCTAGTTTTCACCATTTGAGATCACTTTTCACCAAATTTTCTTACTCTGGAAAAAGTGCAAAAGTGAAAAGCTAACAATTCCATATTTATGCAGAAAATTATTGGAGCATCATATTGATAAGATGGAAGTCGATGAGTCATCAAAATCATCTTTTATCTATGCTTTATATAAAAAAATGTTTGATTCTTGATGTATTCTACTATAGGTGGAAGAAGTAGGTCTCTAGCCTTGATTACACTAGTAAGAAAAGTGTAGAAATTGAGCAAAAGTGGTAACTTATAAGAGCTGTAAATATTAGCTCTGAGCTCAAAATTGAGCATGTGTATAGCCATTGGAAAGGTGTTTCATAGGATAATATAAAAAATAAATTACGTTTTCAAAATACGCTTCTACTTGTTGTAGAATATTGGCAAAATAGAGCCTCTGGGTTTAATTGGGAAATGAAATTGTCTGTGTACATAATTTCTAAAGTGCCATAAACTTGGAGTAATGTTTATGTGATGGAAAAAGGTGTATAATGAGGCATGAACAAGAATAGAAAGGATCATATATCCTATGTGAGTGAACACCCAGAGAAGGATGTTAGATTATTTGAATAAGCAAGGTCATTGTCATTAGTGAAATGGATAGCATATACAATTGATTTGAGGATGTTAGTTCCTTGTCAATAATACATAGAGTGCATTTCCCATAATTATCATGTACCTAAATTTCAGAGAATAAATTATAGAGAATAATTGTGGTTATCTTGCATGGGTACCTAAATTTCAGAGAATAAATTATAGAGAATAATTGTGGTTATCTTGCATGGTGTAACTGTTATTGTGTACAACAAGAAAATGTCTCTCAAAGGTATGTAAGATGTCAATTTATAGTGAATGACATCCTTATGCATAAGAGAAGGATCTAATTCATAAGATCTTGGGAGAAGAAAAGGAATCCATTACTCAAAGTTGTAGAGCATGAGAGGAATAATATTTTCATAAGTAAAAAGGGTCATTAGATCACCTATATGGTAGAGGAAATCTACCAACATCGAGAGGGAATGTACCTCATGCATGAGATGGGTGAACCATTTCATTGGAAAACATGTGTGTATGCTTGGAATACTTACAAGATATGTAACAATAACTTATGTGATTAATATTGGATCTTTATATTACTTTTCATCTATCTTGATGCTTTCATAGTGGAAAAAATTGGAAGAATCAACTTTGAGGGTCATTTTAGTGCCAGGTCCAACTTTTGGAAAATTGGCACTTGAAACCTTTTGAATCCATTTTGAGACATTAAACAACATTTTTTTCATTTCTGGTATCTATGAATTGTGCACATCCCCTTGACTATGTTCTACACTTCATGAACTTTCCAATGGTGTAGACCATGTGTCAATCTGAGTTCGTATGAAAAAGTTATGTCTCCTGCAAGTTGACTTGTCATGTTGACCAATATGGTATGAGAGGATGTCGCGTCAACCCCCATTACTCATGCATATTAGGCTATCCGTGTGAGTAATTTCAAGAAGATTCTAGAAGGTTCAAAACCCTACCACAATTGAGGTTGAGGAAGTAAAAAACCTACCCTAGATGGCTATCAAACTATTATTGGGTCATTCATGCTTGCAAGTGTCCCTATTGATGCTAGGGGATTGAGGACCCGAGATTCATCCAAAGTTGACCAACAAAAAACTGAAAGCATAAAAATATCAATCCTCAGCAAAAGGATGAAGAGGGTCTCACCTAATATGCCATGAAGATCACAAACACCATCTACTATTGTGTTGATGATGGAGGACTAATTACACGGAAATCCATTCGGGTTGGAATTCAGAAAATTCATTGCAAACTACTTAACAACCAACAATATAAAACAACACTAGACACATTCAATTGACACATTATCAACACATCATAATTCCATAAGCACTCCATCTTTATTATCTTCATTCAACCATCACAGGCATACATTAAGCAACTCATCAATTGACAGAAATAGAGCCTTTCTCCCTTACACATTATCCCAATGTTGCATTACATAGTTCCATGCACTTTCCTTCAAACTCTACAGATATGAAAGACTTAGACTTACAACTAGATACATTACAAATATAGGGTCAGAGTGAGATCAAGGAAATTCACTAACAATGACAACAATACCCACAACTATCAACAACCAACAACCTTCTTTTTGTCATCCTTTCTCCCTTTTATATTCTTTTCAACTTTGGCACTCTATCACTTTTAGTTCTTCCCCACTCCCTCTTCTAACTTCCATTACCACACACTTTTTTCACCCACATTCATTCCACATATCCTATATGGAATCATGGCAATATCAACTACCTTTCCAACTCATCTTCTTACTACTCCACGTTCCCTCGCGTTGCCTATAGTAATCATTCAAGGACATTTCCTAGATATTCTTTTCTTGATTCCAATGTGCATGCGGTGTGTTCTTAATTTCTAGCGTGCATCAAAAAACTCAGACCGACGCACATTGAAAGAACATGAACTGGTTCTCATTAAAAAAACTTGATATGGCTCACGCACATCCTGTCAACCATTTCACAACTTCTTGAGTGCGTAAAAAACTAGAATAAGTGCTCACAGCTTTATTTGTACACACATACGATATTTACCGAAAGATTTGGATGTCAATAGGCCCTTACCACTATTGTATGGCTTGTCTTCGAGTGAAGTTACTCATGGAGTAACAAATGTGATGGAAGAAAACATCTTCACGAGTTCCTGAATGAACTCATAGAATTGGAAATCAGTCTCATTGAGGTTGCCCTAAAGTTCTTGGGTGAGATGAACAACCATGTCTGCATCAGATGTTATGAAATAAGGGGCCATTGAATCCATTGTTTCCACTTTATTGATCAAGGGGACAAAAAAAATTTGTGCATCAGTAAACTAGGTATAAAATATTAAGGCCTTATCAGTCACAATTTTGATTATCTCTGATCTGCTTTGCTTCTCAAACTGGAAAATATAAATATTTCTCGCTTTGGATGAAATAGATACCTTCACAAGAGGGCACTCGCCTAGAGCTAGAGAGGCCAACCTACTATTTCATTGTCCAACCTTATCCTTCACTACATGAACTCTATCATAAATGGTTTGCAACTTGGGGGGATTATGTAGATAAGTCCATATATTGAAGCTTCACTCAACCTATGATGAAAATTCCTTCAATCTATGCTATCCATCTTGGATGGATGCTTTTTCTAATGCAATCTTGTTTTACAGCTGAATCACCTTCAAGTTCATTTGGTGGAGTGGTGAACGTGGAGTTGTAAGCTCTGAGTCCAAATTTTGTAGATTGGACTTGACGACCAATATTTTAACATAGGGGGGGATGTCATCACCTTCTATTGAGGTGGTCAGTATTTGCACATATAAATTGTCCACAATCCCTATGAGGTTAGTAAAAACTATACTAATCTTAATATATTGATCCTTTGTGGTTGCATGGGCCATAACTTTTGTATCATATTGTTGTTCTAAGCCATAGAGATTTTGAACCTCCATTTGATAGATCTTATGCATATGATTGTGCATGGTAATGTCCCCTTTGTGTTTTAGTTGTAGTTATGTGTGAGAATGACCAAGTGTTTGGTGTTGATCCATCAACTCGGAAAGTAGATTGGAAACACATTCTTGCACCACGAGAATTGGAATTGGTGCCAATGAGATGTCGGTACTGGCTATGTCCACAGGATTGGGTACTGACTAGTCGAATAGAGGAATCCATGTGAGACTACTGAGACTACTCATTGAAGCTAGTGGCCACGATATATTTTTAGATGATGTTGTTGTACCCCGATTTGGTGACAGAGATGGTCAAAATTACGAGTAGTGTTCATTTGGATTTGTTGTTGCAGTTACAACTGTGTTTTGAAGCAGTGATCAAAGTCACTACACTAGGTGCCATCTATCTTGGACCCTCTTGTACAAGGGGAGTGGAAATGTAAATAGTTTGACTAGATTGTTGTCTTTTCATACTATCTAGGGAGGACTTTGTTGACTACTGCATGTGATAGGCGAAGGGTGCCATTGTGTGTGGATTGACATTCACTTATGCAAGGTTAGACCCATGGTTAGGAGGATTTTCAAAAGTAGAGTGTGGGTATTGAGGTTCTTTGGATGAGGTTTCATCCTTGAATCCCCCTCCAATGGGGACCATGTGCTATGTCTGCATCCATGCAACATCAACCCGATTTTGTGATTGGTTGTGCTTAGTTCACATTTCTGGAGTCTCCATTTCTTCATCTGGGACTGGTTGTAGATTTTTCGGCCAATCAGTGACCCCCTGTTAGATGTCCTCTTCCTTGACATAGAATGGAAGCAACATCGTTACATCTCATTGGGCATCACTGGGATAGATGTAAATGTTATGAAAATTCCATTTAAACACAAGGAAGATAGAATACCTATCAATAATACTGTGCGGGATGTACATTTGTGAAGCAATTGCTTGGATAAGTTGGTACCATTATTGAAATATTTTTCATGGGAGTCTTAAATGGAAGGGTCCCTAATTTCATGCAATGGAAAGAATCAAGGAGCTACAAAAATAGGGTCACTCCCAATAGTTCATTCAAATCCTAGAGGGGGCCTCTAGAGAACCATGTTAAGGAGTAGCAAAATCCTACTATAGTGAAATTCCTTCCTGAGGTTTTGGGAATCTAAGTAGTCGTCAATGAATTCATTAAATATATAACATTCCCAAGCCATCTRGACACCTACTAGAAACTACTAAGTTGCGATGACAATCTCGAGTGGGAACTCCTCCTTCTTACAATTAMRTATAATTTTATAGGCGATCAATTGGGTAGTGAATTGAACTGATTGAGCATTAATTTCATAAATTACCACCCCACCCATTCCCTAGCATGTACTATACATTCCATATACCTCATTTGAAGTTTCATCTTCAGTTGTTAGTTCTATTTCAAGCTCCTCGCCATACATGGATAAACCTATAACCCTCTGGATTGTTTTTGCATCAACCATATATTTCCCCCCAGCCAAAGGTATCCCCCATGGAAGAGAGTAAGTAATAAGTAGACACAGATGCTAACATACCCCCCATGTCCAAAGTGAGGGAAATCAACCAGAGATAGTATGTCATCCTAATGAAGAGGTATGGAACAATCTTGTGTGATCACTAGCTATTGACGACCCAAAATTCGAACCACTTTATCATAATTGTGGAAAATAAGGGATGGAATTTTTTTAGGATCTCTAACATCATAATCAATGAAGTGAACATCTTTCACTTTTGCTCTTTGGGATCCTATAAAGCTTAAATTTTGGGGAAATGGTGTGTCTGATATCTATTGATCCTAGGCAATATTGGATTTATTATGAGAGGGTGGCCTACTTGATGAATAAATTTAAACTATTCCTACCAATTTTGTTGTTTTCTAGAATTAGTTTGTGGATATTGTATTCCTTATTTCTTCTTTTCTACTCTTCCACTATTCTAAAGTGCCTAAGTTTGTCCTATAGAAATAGGAGTGTGTACTCTTAGCTGGGAAAGTACTAACTTGAAGAGAGGATATTTCTAGGAGATTACAATGGTATAGCTGGGGGGAATGCACTAACTTATTAATAACTCAAAGTGTCATATGGGTCTCTTCAAAACTCACCAAAAAATTGCTACTTTTATTATCATCTCAGTAAATCCAAGAGTAAATGAAAGAATGTTTTTTTGTTGTGGCTCCACCCACATTTTTTATTTTGAAGCTATGTCAACTTCTTGCATGACCTTTTGCATTCATGGTACATAGCCACCATGGTTTATTGTCAACCATTCCTAATCTCCGGGTGGGATATTTAACATTTATTATCAATTATTGTCTCAATAGGTTGTCCCCTAGGTGCCATACAATGGATATGTCACCTTTTATGGCATGGAAATATTTAGGTCATCATACTTTAATTGTGATAGTGATGTCCACGTATATGCATGGGTATTATTATCCATGCGAATTGCACATGTTCCTATGCACCCATTTATTATTTCACCCTTTTTCAATTGGCCACAATGATCCCTAATAGGTCCCAACACTTCTTCACACATTCCCATCCAAACAATTTCTTCACTAAGGAACTAGACTCAACCCTTCTAGATCTAGTGGCATCCATTGACTACCCACTATTTCCTTACTCCTATGCAAATCCTTTGTTTTCTCAATGGGGTTGAGGGGGATTGAATGAGTGGATGTTATTTATATTACAACA
Source organism: Picea sitchensis (assembly GCA_010110895.2). Classification (NCBI taxonomy): domain Eukaryota; kingdom Viridiplantae; phylum Streptophyta; class Pinopsida; order Pinales; family Pinaceae; genus Picea; species Picea sitchensis. The sequence continues at coordinate 107,635 of SNQJ01S0012084.1, read as the reverse complement.
TATTGATTAGTCATCTCCATCCTCCATGTATGCATCTCACTTACCTTCCCAGTATAAAATCGAGGAATCGGGGGGACATGGTGTTTTCTTGGTAGCACGTCTTGGGCCTTCATATATTGGCTACGCACCCCGTGAAACTACATGTCTACCCATATCCTTTCACAAGAAAAAATATAATGATTTATATCCACCCATAGCCTAAACCTTTCTCTTAATGGACCCTCCATAGTTTCCCATTCTCGAAAATTTTATTGATGTGTCGCCCACCATTACGCGAGTATTCCTATTATCACTATATCAAGGGTGTGGACCCATTGGTGTTTCGGTATGTGTTGTATATAGGTAATAAATTCATCCATTGGATCCGACCCATCGAACTAGTAGGACCCAAATTCTTCTTTGTGCACTTCAGTGGTAATCTGCATGCATCTCCTTATCAAGACTTCATAAAAAAAAATATACCACCTCTCCATGGCGTCATCTGAATCAATCTCATATGAATTTAGGCTCCTCCAACTTAATTTCCCATTTTACATGGGATTTACATAATATTCCAAATGCCCAATGATCTTGTAGATATTCTCAATAACAAAGCTCAATGCATCTGCATCTATCGTCTCATTATACATGTCCCCTTCATTAGGATCCAAAGGTCTGATCACGCGTAGGGTGTCAGTCTCAAAAAAAATATGTCACTCCTTCAAATTCAACACAACATTGTTGTTGAAGGAACAATCAATGCCAACTAGGGTACGATAGGGATCAGAATCATCCTTAATATTTATCACTTCAAAATCAACCTTTATATTCACCCCTTCTATGTTTACTTTGACTTTGTCGAATCGAATTATAGGGTAGATCTTGTACATATTTTCCAACCATAGTTGAATGGGTGACCAAACCAAGTTCATTTTAACCATCAATTATGACTTCTTCAGCAGGATGTTCATGTCGGAACCTAGATCCAGGATGATCCCATATATTTCATAACTACCGAGTTTATCCTTCATCTTGAGCTCTCTTCATTTGTGCTTCTTCTTACTAACCTGGCACATATCCCTTTCTAGTATGAGAGTTAATATATCTCTCTCCATCCCTTCTTCCCCCATGTAGGTTGTTAACATCTGCATGAACTTTCATGCAACATCAGGATCAGTTAACAATCTTAAATGACAATGCATGAAGTTACTTACTTGATCCTCAATTTTATTTTATCGACCCAAGTCATGTAGTGCTTCTTCATGTGTCATGCACTTCAGCTGCTCATGTACATGTTCCTCTATTTCCATTTGTTCGATGCGTCACAATTCCTCCTATCTATGTGCTTCTTCTAACGACTTCTACATCACACTCTTTGTTTCTTTGTGCACATAAGATTTGTCTAATGACCTATGTTTTTCATGTTGTAATTCTTCATGGACCCAAGCCTCTTCTGGTGATCTTCTTGTTGCTCATTGTAGTTTTTCATAGATCCATGCCTCCTCAAGCGACCTGCATTGCATCTCTTCTCACGCTCTTTCTTCCTTTATGGCCCTCTGTGCATCACGTAGAAATATCTTATGTTGAGAAACATCAAACTTAGGAAGGGGATACACTACCTTTCTTCTCTTCCCCTCCATCCTTTGACCCAATCTTTCACCATGCATGAAGTTCATTTCCGTATTTTCTCCACCTCAGGCTATCACCTGTACATCAACTTCATCATCTTGTTTTTTATTCCTGCATGGCTCTATAGTAACCATATTGAGATGTGCCTTCTTCTCTTCTCACTTATTTAGTAAGTGGGGAAAATCCTCTATAACATGCTCGAGCTTGTAGTAGTACCCACAAAGAGTGCATGATTTGGTACAAAATATTGACACATGGCCTATTTCTCCACAGTTAAAAAAAGTGGGTGGTCTACCTCCCCCTCCTCTATATCCTTGTTCGTGAACATGTCCTTATATCCCTCTAAGACCTACTTGATATCTGCCTCTCTTAGCACCACCACGATCACAACCCTTATGTTCCTCTTGTACCTAGAATACATCATGGGTATGCTCTTGCATCAACTGGAGTGATCAACGGTTGTTCACATTCTGTCTCATGGACTTGCAGAATTCATAGAATGGAGTATGATGCATCTTCTGATATTTTTCCATTGCTGGGTAATGAGGTGGTATATGGTCCCACTGCCTGTAAATTTTGCACAACTCTGCCTAAGGTCTAACCAGAAATGGACTCGATGCACCCATTGCCATATAGTTTCCCAGTGTAGGACATTCATCTCTATGGTGCCCCTCTGACCTACATGTTGTGCACCATACATGTTTTCACATGAATTTTTTCCTCACCATATTTTTCATTTGCATTGTCAGTCTAGCCAGCTGAGACTGTACGTATGCCAAATTTGTCGATGTCTCTCCTCCTCTTGGTGTAGCCTCTAATCACATCGTAATATCCACTGCTTCTTCCTGAGTAGTCACCTTCTTCTGGGTAAGTGGGGTGCAGATATGGGAAAGAAACCCCACAATGAACCATTGTATGATGCACATCTTGGATCTAGAACATCATCCTATCCAGCAAAATCTTGCACCGTTTGTCATAATCCCACATGGTTTATATCATTTTTTTCTTAATCTCCTTAATCTCTATAATGAATTGAGACTCAAATGTAATATTTTGGAATTCCTTACATATATTTCTCTTGATCTCCATCAAGGATCTCATTTGTCCTATTGGCGCAGTGACCTTGTACTTCATATACCATGTTAGGGATATATCCATGAATGTGATCTCCAGCTGTGAATATTCGATGCGTCATATGTGATCCTCTTCATAGAACATATTTCCTCACATGTGAACCAATGTTTCTCTACATCATCTCTACATGTTCCATGGAACACATGTAACTTCAGGGTACTTTCCTGATTCACCATCCTTAATCTCGAACAATGTCCTATGAACTAACTGTTGGGTGTCTAGGATATTGGTACTAATACTCTTCCTGGAGAAGTAAATTGACTTCATATTCTTCTTCACTTGTTACGTCTATCATTTCTTCTCCTACTCCTTATTCTACTCCAATCTCTTTGTTTTCTATTGTTCTTTTTGGTTACAAATGCACAAGGGGGGTGGTTCAAAAGGGGGGTAACTTCATCTTCTTCTAATTGTTATAAAATAGGATTGCGGAGCAATAAAATAAAACAAATGCATAAATAAAACACTGAAGATACACAATACAATAGAGACACATATATACATGGTTCACCCAGTGTGGGCTACATCCACCAGAGAAATTTCAAGGTCATTCCTTTATTATTATCCAACAGATGAATGGATACAACCTACAACACACCCATTGTAACTTCCTCTTATCTCTCTCACAATATACTCACTCAAAATACAATATTCGCAATGATCCATAACCACAATAAATTTCCCTCATAAAAGAGGGTTTCCTTCTAGGGAAAAAAAACCTAACATAAATTCTACCGCCAGATCTATGACCTTATAATGAATGGTCCAAATTTACTATGAAATTACAATATGCATCTAAAAACAATGTTTTCCTTCATGGGATTCACTCCTAATCCCCTACCAGGTGCCTGCATGCCCCCAGACCCCCCAGATCCTGCAAGGGGGGAAATCCCCCTTTGCACTTTCTTGTGTGCAGGAGTGTACATTCTTTCATGGTGTAAAGTCTTCATGGGGTATAGACACTGCTAAAAACAAAAACCTCTAAATTAGGAATATAATCGGGCTTCACAACCACCAATGTCCCACTTGGAGACTAATCTCAACAACTCCATCATTGTTGTATTTGTTGGATTATGATCCTTCTTGGACCTGGAAAATTTCTCATCTTCACCTTCATGCTTGAACACCAACTGAAACTGAGAAGGAACTCAATTTCTCCCTGGTTACTCCCTTTGCTAACATGTTTGTAGGATTCTGGCTAGTGTATATCTTTTCCAACTTAAATGTCCATCTTCCAAGATGGATCGTATGAAATGGTACCTGAGTTGTATATGCTTATTATTTAAATGGAAGGTTGATTTATTTGTAAGATGAACATAACTCTCACTTCCACAGTACAACATGTTATTCTCCTGCTTCTTTCCCAATTCCTCCATTAAACTTTGTAACCAAATCATTTCTTCACTAGTCTCTATAGCAAAAACATACTATGTTTTTTTTGTTTAAAGTGAAACAACCTTTTGCAGTTTCAAAATCCAACCCACTATTGTTGCACCTATAGTAAAAACATACCCTGTGGTGCTCCTCTTTCCAACTTTATCACCTGCCTTATATGAATCAACATATCCCCATAGAACAGTGTTTGAACCTCCAAAACATAATGCATGAGTAGCAGTACCTCAAAAATACTTGAGAATCCACTTTAATGCCTCTCAATGTTCTTTACCTGGATTGTTCATATACCTACTCATAACTCCCATTGCATGTGAAATATTTTGTGTTGTGAAAACCATCACATACATCAAGCAACCAACTATTGATGAATAAGGGACCCTAGACATGTATTCTATTTCCTCTTGTAATATCCCTCTATCGAACCCAATTGTAAATGTAATATAAATATACTTAAGATGGTGAGTTGTTTTGACCTCATTTGATAATGCACATCATGTGGCATAATGCGTGCATGAACTACACAGTAAAATGATGTAATATGAACATCGCAAGATACCGTACACAGTAACTAAAGAATGTGCAACCTTGAGGTCAGCGGATACCATGCACAGTAACTAAAGAACGCGCAACCTTGAGGTCAGGGATACCACACGTAGTAACTAAAGTGCACGCAATATTAAGGTCAGCGAAGCTTTATGTATATGATATGCATTATAGGTTGGTGAGCTAGTATTATAAGTCAAAATGCTTATGTTTTGGTATTAGGGAAGAATGCCTAGCTTTCAAGGGCCAATGCGCCTACTTTGTACATGACTCATGATTAATATAAAATACATCACTGCGTGCAGACCGGCCATGATAAAAGAGATGGGGGACTAAACTTCACCAGTTAGGGAAAGGGAGGGCCAAAAGTCAAGGGAATATTATATTAATATTTCCTAAAACATAAAGTATGGATAATTATTTTATCCTAAGTTCTAAAGTTGGGGACAAGTGGACAAAAGTAACTTCCCATATGAAAAGTGTCAAGTTGGGGACATGCATTCATATCATGGAGGAACTTAGCTCATTGGGAGATTTTTCTCACAGATACCTTACCAACAGCCAGGAGGACCATCATTCTCACCATCACTCTTCATGAAGAGTTCACAGTGATTCCTGTACACACTCAGTTATCTAGTCAATGATTCCATGACCATTTCACTCATACATTCCATTATCCTTGAGACAACCATTTCACCATTTCGAAGCTTGTTTCTGCACCCTTTATGGTTGGTGTACCTGCTTATCTTGGAGCGGGATTGAAGAAGCGGGTTGTCAGGCCCGTGAGCCATTCTCTGAGTGAGAGAATTGCTGGGGATTGATTCCCGAAGGTGCTAAACTGTAGCTACAATGCTCTGAGACTTCTGGTCCGGCCTGTTGTTGAAGCCCTAGAAGGGAAGTGGGGTAGCTGAGGGACTGTTGAGTAGAGAAGGGGCACACTTCCTTGGGTGGGACAGGCATGTGGGGAATGAGAGGTTGTAGGCTGTTAGTTGAGTGATCACATGAGATAGAGTCTTTCCTGTTGTCCTTGAGCCTTAGCCTTGATAGGAACCCTTTACCTTAAGTGGAGTTCAATCCCAAATCGAGGGTGACTCACTGTTGAGAGTGATGAACAGTGTAGTCTATGGCTGGGAGGTTCGTGGACGGTCTATAAGCAGTTGGTGACAGTCTTTCGAAGATAAGTACCAATTGTATGATAAAATGATATGTTGTTTTCTTATCTACATGCCTATGTTACGATTTTATCATATATGTGATTATGATTTCTTGTGTGCTTATGGGTAATTCCCTATAAATGATGCATATTTGTAGTTACTATTATTTCAATATAAAATTCATATGTTACATAAAGTAATTGTTTGTTTATGCTTAGATGTAAAGCTTCCGTGAGCGTGTTGTATGTATATGTTTTAGTTGCATGCAGTTTAAAGAGTAAATTTATGTGGCATTGCTTAGTTGAGTACTGGGTATGCTACTGTAATTTCCGTAGTATGGGAATCAAAGTGTTCCCTAGAGTAGCATGGCCCGGTCTAAAGGCTAGGAATGTTACCAACTGGTGTCAGAGCATGAGTGGTTGCTCTAGAGTGGTGTACCTCTTCCTRGGGTTGGCCGAGGGAATGTTATAGAATGGTATCAGAGTTTCAGTTCAACACTGAGCTTGGATGGGCTAGAGGGGTGCCATTGAAGTGAATATTCACAGAAAAGTAACTTCGAAGTGACCAGAATTGGAGTCACAGAGTTTCTATGGAAAATGTTGGCATACTAGCGTGCGTGGTAAATTTGGCACCGCGCAGGAAAATGTTGGCGTGCTAGTGTGCATGGTAAATTGTGTCATCATGCAGAAGATTACTATGTGTAGATGCACATGCTGAAATTATCCTAGCGCGGTATGCACACACATAGTAAGGTGCACATGGGGTGCACAAGTATTGCTTAACGCAAAGGAGTTTTGTTAGTACGCGCATACGTATGAGTATAAGTTGTTTCACGACGTTGTATTCAGTAGTGTGCACAGATATTTGAGCACTATGGAATATGTTAAACTTGACATGGTGCATGCATAAGACAAAAATGCATATGGAATATCGGTGCATGGTATCGAAACTATGCGCAGTGGGTATTGGTGCACAATGCCAAAGTAGTGTGCGTAAGTAGTTGGTATGACAAAGAAGAAATGAACAGTAGATTTAGGTGCACGGAGAAGTGTTTTACCTTATAATGTTGCTATGCATGATAAATATAAATGAACAGGTCAAGTTAATGCACACGAAGTCACTTGGAAGACGATGAGTCTGAGTTTAAATTGCATAATAATAAAAGAAAAAGAAACACATAAACACATCAGAGCTTTAATTAAAAATAATTCCGAGTTTTAATTTCCTCCGATTTAAACAGATGAAAAAAAAATATAAGATTACAAGAAAAAAAAAACTTATTATAAAAGAAAACAAGATTCATAACATCACCAGATAGAAATTGTAATAAAATAGTCTAAAATCCATTTCTGTATTTATATAATCATATTAATCACAAAATTACAAAAGGGTGATGACAGCAGTTAGCCTGTTGTAAAAAGGGTCGTTTGAAGAACATGCCTATCATCTCTTGTACTCTTTACCTCTACTACTAGTGGTTCAAAATTCATTGAGACATGCTTATCTTAGTTGAAGACTTACTTCAGCTTAGCGATCTCCTCCTTTAAAGAAGAGTCTAACCAGACCGGTTGATTCTCTCCAACACTTTCGGCCGCTTCAGCCGTAAATTCCTCCTTCTTATGTCGCTTACTCCTTTTCTTCTTAGCGACTGGCCTATTGATGACTAAATACTTTATAGTGGGATTCATCCTGACTTCCAATCGCAAGTCTATAACCAGCTCTGTGTGGAACGTAGTTTCTAGAATGTGCACAAGGACCCTTTCCTCCTTATTGGTAGGAAAGCCAAGCATGTTTCTTGAATAACTAGTCTCACTTGACTTAGCCTTGTCCATGTATCTCGGGTTGGGGATACCGAAATGTGTCTTTACAGAGAGTAGGAAGTTGAGCAGTTTGGAGATTACTTCGGATATAGATATGAAGATATCTTCATACATGGGGAGTGGTAATTATAGAACTCCATTTATGAAGCACAGATAGATTAAGTACAAGTGCATTGGGTTTCCATGTTCATCCAATCCATTTCAAATGATTAGCTTTTGAGTTAGTTACATGGTGGCATCCAGTTGACGTCACATGGCTGCGAAGTACTGAATGAATGAAGAAGGGTGATCTAACTAGTCATCACCAGCTCCATGAGTGGTGGATTTGACATGTTGAGACACGTGATACTGTGTCTTGGCGAAAGTGGTTTCGACAAAACACCTTCTTGCATAAGTGTATCCCATAAGGCACTGCACATCTGTGTTCTCGATACTTGGGTCTTATCTAGAATTGTCGTGGTGATAACACCAGGAAACTGGGAGTGATAATGTTGATGTGTATGTTGAATCGAAATGGTGCATATTCTCATGAATTGCTGAATTGTTAGCCCGATTAGTTTCGATGGTTGCACATTTTGCAGAATTAACAACAACTCGATCAGGTCAGACCAATGCAGAGTCCATAGGAATGGAAGAGGCACAGGGGAATTACAATCATCTAGAGAAGAGCAGAGGGATGGATGTCCATTTGGGCATGGAACAAATGAACTCCAAGGGGCATGGAGAAGAAAGAAATGAAGATATGAATATGGCCGAGACCATTAAGAATTGCAAAAGGATGTCCAAATCCATAAATCTAATAATGAAAGGCTTATGAAAGCCAAAGAGTAGCAGGATGACTTCAACATGAAGCTATTGGAAGGTTTGAATAGAATAGAGAAGAAATTAGTTAAGGAGAGTTACTCAAGTAAATCTGAGAGTCACAAATATTCAGAGGAGAAAGGAAAAGTAAAAATTGCTAATAGACATCACCATCACCCCCAAAAGAATTCCCATAAGAGAGAAGGAAAAAAATCAAGTCTATTCCTTGTCAGAAGGTATAAGATATCTAGGGTGGAGGGGATGCGAAGATAAATCAACAAAATCAAACCTCCTACATTTGATGGTGAGCACAAGAAGGATGAAGATGATGAAACATGGTTTCTAGGCATGAGGAAGTATTTTCAATTGAATAAATATTCTTCTCATGCAGAAGGTAGAATAGTTATCTATCAACTCAAAGGAAATGCCTCCATGTGGTGGGATTAACTTGTGCAGGTACAACACATTGTAGAGAAAAGTTTTAATTGGAGGGAATTCAAGAAGTATTATGAGAAGAAGTGCTTGACTAAGAGATACTATGACAAGAAAATGAAAGAGTTCTTTGAACTCAATCTTGGAAGTACGACCATAGATGAATATGAGAGAAGGTTTATGGAACTGTTGAAGTATGTCTCTTTCATTAAGGATGAGATAGTAAATATTCAAAGGTATTGTTATCGGATAAATCAGTAGGTGCGGACACTAACTGATCTCCCTAGATCCACCTAGATCTAGAACAAAACACACCAGAACATGACACTTTCCTTAAGTTTTAAATATTGAATTTACTAACTAAAGAGGGATAGGTGACATACCATTTAAACGTCGCTTCCTCTCACTATATCCATCCTATCTCCATTCCAACACTCATACAATGATGATCC